>JAOCPU010000053.1:0-261826 GCA_035772785.1 Phlebiopsis flavidoalba
AAGCTGAAGATTGAAAGACAGCAAACGTAATGTCGGATGTGGCGGTCTGCGATCAAATATTGCTCAACGTCCACATCAATCCCTGACAGCTTACCTAAGACCACGTGGGCCGGCGACGTCTCAGATCTGGACGTTCACAGTATTTGGTGTCTCGTCTGCGTAGTAGACTCGTCCAAAATATAACATTGTGCTCAGAAGCGTCTTTTATCGTATGCTAAGGCGACCGAGTACCAAAAACATATCATGTTCTCAAATTCCGAATCCTTGACATAGAGTGCCAGTGGCCGGGATCGAATCCGTCGCTTCGCCAACGATTACAAAAAAATTGCAATGAGTGGTCAAACCGCTGCGCTGATAGTGCATAACACGCGAGAAAGGAGCTACGAAGCTCGGGAAATCCACCTTTATCGAAGGTGAGTCCCTCCCAGTCATCCTAGGAGCGAAAACGTAAGCGTCACGTTCGTTCCTACGCGTTCTTCTTTGTCGCAGCTATGATATCCGCTAGCTTGTCAAGTCCAAAACATCTTGCTCAAAATCCGATCCTGGTAGTCTGATGTGTGAGCGATCGTTTCAGGGTACGATGAAACATACATACGAAGCTCGTACGCCTTCCGAACGTGCTGATGAGCCAGACCAGCCATGCGCTCTTGCCACCCCAAAGCCATGCGCGCGGTGATTCTTTCAGGACTTCATTAGCGATATCGCGCGCAACCGGCTCGCGGGGCAAAGCGCCATCTTTTTGAGTCCGTCAGCGTATATAAAGAGCATGGCAGATACGAAATACCTTGAAAGTGGTCTACTCGCGTAGATCTCCAGATAGACTGGATTGGCTGGTAGATTGAATCTTCCGGCAGGACGTGCCAAGGCTTTGTTATGTTCGTCTGAAGATGTTTCCTAAGACAGGCTGTCGCGAAATGAACCAACTATCCTGATCGTAATTTATCACAATACGCACGCTATGACTTTGATACTAATGTTCAGATCAATACTCGGCTACGGTCTGCGATAAACAGAATGTGCGTACTTGAAAGGTGCAAGCTCGACTCTCAGAGTGTCTCCAAAGGAAAGAAGAGCAGCTTTGCTTGCGTTATACGCTGCGCCAAATGGAAGCGGGGTGAGAGCTGCCAAACTGGCTATCTGAACAACCCTGGGCTGGTTTGACTTGAGGAGGAGCGGAAGAAATGTGTGGACCATCTCCATGGCACCAAACAAGTTGACGTCGAAGATCGCCCGAACCTTGCTCATCTCAAAGTCCGAGACGGGGTAGGGGTAGGCTGGATAAGATTAAGCATTACGTTGAATTTGACTGTAATGAGCACTGACCGACGCCGCTGACGAGTCGTAACGATTCATTAGACAAGATGACGTCTTACGAAAGTTTAGTGGTAGGCGTACGCGTTGTTGACGAGCACGTCCCAGGTGTCCGCCTGTCAAGCTTTCCACTTTCGCTTTGGCCGCAACAATGCTTTCTGTATGGGTGACATCAAGCGTGAAAGTCTCGATTCCCTTCGACTCGAGAGTTTGCATTGACGTAATATCCCTGGCTGTAGCAAAGACACGAGCACCTGATCGCATAGGTTCTCTCAAAACGCGTCAAGACTGATGTAAGAAATGTGCGCACCCCGAGCGTGAAACGCCAACGCGAGAGCTTCACCTAGGCCGCCTGCGCTGCATCTATGTGAAGGCGGTTCATAATATGAGTGAATGATCTGTCTCTTCTAAAACGACCACGCACCCGGTAATTAGAACGGTTTGTTGTGGTGCGGTCATTATCAGGTACGGGTACGTTTAATGGGGATAATAAGGAAAACGATGGGGGAATTTGGAATGACGGGAAAGACAAGTAGTTTTCAAAAGTGAAGAAGTCTGGATGGATCTGCAAAGCCGCATTGCGCGCGGAATTTATACCTCAAGCCCTAGGGAAACAATGATGGTGCTTACAGAGGTAGGCGCATGCAATGTGATGAGGACTGAGACACTGTTGATCGCTGCGGTGAGTTTCAGATATTTCTTGTGCACGCGAATAAAAGGTCATACCATAATCAGCAAGATCGACGAAGCGGGGACAGAGAAAGCGGCGCGACCCGACTCACCCAGGCGTACGATTTCGAAGTATTTGTGCAGTTCTTCTCGGCGGGGCCAGGTGAGGCAGGCGTGGAGAATGTTTGATTTACCGCACCTATGTCAATAGTATCCCTGCTATTGACGGTCCGACATGGAAGGAACTATGTAGACGGCCGTTCGCGTTGCATTCTGCGCTATTTTCCACAAGAGGAGTCGAACTCTCGACTATGGGCTGGATGATCTTAGCTCAGTCGTTCCACGGTGGCTGCGTTGCACAAGTAGCAGTACTCACCGCCCGTGCACGGCGTCCTGTGCGTATTATGCCCAGCTCCATGGATGCATATACTGAGACATTTTTGACATCTCGAGGGTCGATGTCGACTGGTGCGAGCCGCACATATGTGTACGACTCCAAGCAAGCAGACGACCTCGGCCATCGGCGTCATTTTGCCGAGAGCCGTTGGGCGTCTAGAATGACTTGGCTTTTCTTTCGTCTCGACGTGCTCCTCCCGCGCACCTCTTATACAGTATCGCACCTCGGACGCCTTCCACCACTCCCTATCTAGTCAAGCATGCATCTCTACCTAGTACTTGGCCATCTGAATTACAATCTCGAATTCAGTTGTAGCCTTCAATGCTCTAGACAACGCTTCAGACCGTCCTATCTTGAAAAGACAGGTTGGATAGCGGTGCTCTGAACTTCAACGCTATACTGCGATAGAGAGGGCCATGAAATAGGAGTTTGGGTGTAAGAGGACTCCAGTACGCACGCTTATCATTGTCATGTGTGTCTACCCTTCTCAATGGCTCTAGTACATCGACGGCTATGGCTCGGCAAGCACGAAACCGCTGCGTCGTAGAGATATTCGTCTCTTCCAGAATCTCATGCTTATCTCGGTCATAAATTCGAATTTGAGCGCGTACTAACATCGCAAAGTCGGCAACACTCATGTCTCCCGTCGTCGATCGTATCGCACACTTGAATCACCGAATGCTCAATCCCTTTTGAAGCCCACCACCCATGGTCAAATCTCCTGAAGCTCATGACATACCTAGTGTTTGTGAGGACGCGTTACATCTAACACTATCTGAAATGCTGCTAACGAGATTCCTTAACATATCCAGTAGACATGCACTTTCTTCATAGGCAACTATCAATCTGTCGTCCGCATCCGCCAATTGCTCCCCGGATCTACTGTAGGCCTCGGGCGAGCCGAGCGTCCGGTCAAGCTCCAAGATTGCCACCTGCGTCTTCTCAAAGAGTCCCCCCAAGGCACTCAGACCCGTGTTTTGTTTACAGCAACGCTAGATGTCCATTTTGCGGTGCGCATCATTAATGGGTTTTGCAGGTCAGATAATCTCATGAGTTTTACACGTCGTGGACTTTACTACAGCCACTCTACGCGCGGGATATTGGGCATTGGGAGGCACAGAAACATGAGAGAACACTCGGGGGCAAACAGGTATGTGTTACTGCTCCGAATTATGCGAGTAGCTTACATGCTATAGGGTGGGCCATGGCGCGTCCCTGGTTACCTACAGGATTTCTTGTCTTATCAAATAACCCCTAGACATGGCTGAGACAAGTGAGCGCTCTACATGTTCCAGATGTGTGAGCAGTGTCTCAACTTCCGCCGCGTTTTCACAGCATACCGTCCTTTCACAAACATCCTCCCCGGCTCATCCCTGACCACCATCTCGTCCACATTACACGCCATCTTCTGTTCTCTGCGAATCTTGAACTCGATGGAGTCGCTCCACATCCAAGGCTCGATACTCACCGTTGACTCAGGTGACGCTTACGTGCCGCCGCTCTACGTCGTAACTCGAAAGCTGTCCACCCTTCCCGCCAAATACGTGGTTCCAACCGGCGGTGTACGAGGATATCCCTCCTGTTCTGGCGTACGCCCGCGGCCAGTCTCCGCCTCTCGAAATTGCCGTGAAAGGCGGGGGCGCACAAGCTCCTCTACCTGGGCAAGCTCCGACGGTGGCGTCGTCGTCGACCTCTGCAAGCTTTAACAAGGTCACCCTTGCTGCGGACAAGAGCTCTATCGCCGTTCAAGGCGGCGCGCTTTGGGGAGACGTGTACGAAATCACTTCTCGCGAAGAGGTGGATGTCGTCGGCTCGCCCTTGTTGGTTCGTCGGCGTTGGTGGGTTCACACCTCGGAGGCGGCTATGGGGCGCCTTAGCGGCTGAAAGTAGTAGTTCTTCGAGCCGAGTTATTGAGTGGTGGACTTGCGATCGACAACATGCTTTCGGCCATCGTCGTACTTGCCGACGGGCGTATCGTGAAAACGAGCGAGCTTGAAGAGCCAGAACTGTTCTGGGCAATTCGAGGTGAGTTTGCGTCTGAGCTTCATCGACAATTCGACTGACCGGTCTTCCGTAGGTGGAGGCGGACAGTTTGGAGTCGTCGTCGAGATGACTTTTCGGACGCACGCCTATTCTGGACCGTTCGGTTCGGGCGTCTTTGGCGTATTCCGGTTCGCAATTCTCTGACGTCCTCCACGCGATTCAAGGTATACCCCTCATCCTCTACAATTATTCCACGAGCTGATTTTTTTTCTTCTTCAGTAGCTTGGAAACATACTCAAAACACGCAGGAAAAGCTTACTATATCCTTCACTCGACCCGCTCCTCACTTTAAGGTAAGGGTCCAGTAATCGCAGACAAAATTTTGCTAAGTAGGGTAATAGCCGTCCATAGTGATTCTTCCTGTTGTGTCACGCGACGAGAACCTTTCTCGCTCTCAACATGTCCTCGCAAACCATTCCGCGCCTTGAACCCCGTTCTGGACAAGATAGCACCAGCCCCCGACATGAACGGCCTCACGCCTCTCGCACACAGCGGACGCCCAGCTTGCTGGCTGCGCTACCTCGTCGGCTCGTCATTCGAGGTACCATGTTCACGGACTTCTTCCCAGAGCTACTGACTACGTGTGGGGATCACTGGGTCGCCTTTACGGAGGGAAACAACGATGTGAAAGCCACTTCTGTGCTCTGGGATAATGACGCACCCCGGAATCATCACACAAGTTTCGAGCGATGCGACCGCCCTCAAAAACTAGGACGTCACACTACTGGATGGCTGTCCAGGGTCGGTAAGTCTTTGTCAGCTTTTGGCAAAACATCGCAACACTGACTCTGGGTACTGCTTTAGCTCTACCACAGACTCTTCGGTGAAGGCTGTACAGGAATTCACCACGTCGCTCGTGACCTTCTGTGCGCGAAAAGAACGCAGAGCTATCCGGCGTCGACTTGGGCTGGTTTTTTGAACCTCTGCCGAGGTGACGAGGACCCGGCAGATGTGTTTGGAGAGAACCTTCCGCTACTGCGACAGGCCAAGGCGCTGTACGACCCCAATCTCACCTGGAGAAAAGGGTTACTATCACACCATCCCTTGTCTGATATGCCTAATACAGAAGCTCACCATGCTTTACTACCTCGTATCGGAAGGCCCTTTATTACCCCTCGATGTAGTTTCAGTGTTTCTCTTCTTTGCGTGTACAGCTAAGCTCCACATGTTCTCAACGTCTAGACAGACCAGAGTCATAATCTTACTACTCTTCCCTAGACGGTGGTGAAATCGTATTCTGATGTTTTTCGCAAACCAAGGACGAGAACGTCTGCCGTTTGATGAGGACCTCAACTGAACGTGTTGGCGGAATCGCCAGCATGTTTGCGGCCAGTGCCAAATGGTGACAGGGGCACTGTGACGGTCACTTATGTTATGTAACGCTGTGACTCCAGGCTACCAACACGGAATGGCGTTCTTTTTTTACTTGTTTAAAACCCAAAGTCTGATTTAGATATACGCAATGGATGCCCTTGAAATAATCTCAGTGGAAAATACAGTGGTTGGGGTGTAGAACAATAATCTAAAAGTCATTTTGCGGTGACATTTAAGTGGACTCGGCGCCAATCGTGGGAAGTGGGCTCACCCCAGCCCGCCACGCGGGTAGAGGACCGTTGCTGCCGCCTCCATCATCACACCCCCAATAGATGCAAAAAATGGTAGGTTTATAACTTCACACTGACTGGCCAGCGGGCTAGACTTTCTACACCCAGCACGCTCATCCCGTCTTGGTTTAGATCTGCGCCCTCACATCACCTCCCTTCCCGCTCGACGGTACTTGTGCGCAAAACTTGCACCGCCACAAAGAAAGATCACGCCGCCCATGTTGCAATCTTGCAGGTTTTAAAACGATGCCTTGACCTCAATCCACCCATCGCTTCGCCCCACAACGATGGTCCTCTCAGTACAATCTCTTGTCGCGCTAGGAGTCCCTGCTCTCGTTGGCGTGTTCTATGCACGTCCGGATTTCTGGCCATTTTCTTCGGCCGGCCGTACTCAGTGACGAGGAGCGATTCAGCTGTCGCCCATTTCTACCAAGACTTTTCGTAGAAACACCGCCTGCTGCGGACCACCCTACTATTGCACAAGCGACAAGCAAACTCGAGCAGTTCATCTCGAATCGGTTTTCAGAAGGGGACATCGATATAGTCTTTCAGTGGCTGTAGTCACTTCCGCTGGTCCAGTCTTCGAGAAGAACTGGGGAGTTTTACGCGGTAACGAATCAGCGACTTCGACTCCTACGACCAGTCACTCAAGCTATCGCGTCGCCTCAATCTCCAAGCTCTTCACGGTTTTGGAGGGCCTGATACTCGAACAGAAAGGTGTATTGTCTTGGTCAGTAGTTTGTTCGTCATATATGACTCATTTGCTTACCTTCCGAGTCTTAGGGAAGATACCTGTGTCCAAGTACTTGCCCAAGTTCAAGTACAGACTGGACGGATTCGCGCCTACGTCTTTGGACCATTAAGCAAGGCGAGACTCCAATCACGCTGTTCCAGCTCGCCACTCATATGTCCGGCCTGGGCGCGACTGCCCGCCGGTACCGTCAGCGGATGGCCTCACGACATGCAGGGCGGCGGCACGCCTCCGACCAACGGCCTGCCGTTTTTCCCAGCCACGACGCGGTGTATGAAGCCACCGCAAAACATCACCATCACGTCGCCTCCGTACGCCTATCCCGCGTATTCGAACACGGGCACGGCCCTTTCTCGGCATGGCCCTCGTCGAGGCGAACCGACTTGCCAGCCAGGACCCTTGCTGACGAACCTGCATCGTACGCCGAGTTGATTCAGAGGGATGTCTTTGGACCCCTCGGAATGAACGGTAGCCATTTCCCTGACGACGGAGCAAAAAACAGGACTCGATTGTTGTTTCCTTCGCTGGCTCCGGAGGTCGCAGTACGTGTGCGCGTTTCGGTTGTTGTGTATTACTCTCTGACAGGAGGCTCAGGACCAGGACTTTTTGGACGCGATGAACCCCGCAGGAGGCCAGTTCTCCTCATTGCCGACCTCATTCCATTCCTCCAAACACTGCTCAACCCCGCGCACCCAAAGAGCTTACTCACTCGTTACTCGATGGACAAATGGATGAAATTCGTGCACGACTTTGACGAAGACCAATGGACAGCTATCGGGTTCATCTGGGAAATTATCAAACATGAAGACTCGTTCAATCGACTACACAAGGTCCTATTGGAAGCGTACGTCTAGCTAGTTCCGCTCCTCCGAGCGTGTCTAACCTGATTGTAGTTGGAGCTATGGCAGGCTATCAACAGCGCTCTCGGCATTCACCCCGCGTTCGTCCTACGGAATCGTCGTGCTGGACATCGGCGGGACTCTACTATCCTGACCATGCCACGAAGATCGCGTACGACGCTCTCGACATCATTCAACCAGCGTTTGACCGGGCCCATGCCGAGCAGTCTATGGCATTATATGGCGGCACTTGGGCGAGCGGGGGACGGGAAACAGTTTTCGGGCCTCGATCGTCGTCACGAAGGGAACACATCTACGTCGACAAGCTGATTCTGAACGGGAGCAACGTCCTCGAGAAGTTTCAGGCTCCTGGGCGGCTCCCTTTGCGCTCGTCCGAGCGGCGTGATGAGTTTAGGTATGTGGCTTTCTGCTCTCATTCCAGCCTCCCCCTGAACACACACTCTGTAGACTTGACACCGGAATTCCGTTCTACAACGGCAAGAAGCACATGGGATGCTATCCTTTCTGGAACGGCCAGGACTTGTGGGGTGTGCGTAATAATGCGCCCATCAACCTACTCTACTTCACAGGCACCGGCACCGCGTCGCACGCTTCATACACTTTCCCTCTGTCGACGTCGAGATGCAGCGAGCATAGCCTTCGATCGCTGTACACCTCCTTCCAGTATCCTTCACAATTCCATCTCGCGTTGATTGATTTGTTACACAATTTTGCGCCGCTCGATATACGCTGCATCAGTTGCGAAAGTTTCGGCGGACGCTCCTTGGATATTCGGCTGAGTGTATAGAGCGCGGCAGTCAACGTTACCACACAGTCTGGCGCTCCGGATATATCACACTCTGTGAGCGGTGGTGAGTGTACACATCAGATGGGGATGACCATACTTTTCCCTGGAGAGCCGCTTCATCACCTCATCTCGCGTCCTCGACAAGACTGGTCTGTCCCTTTCTACTCCAGGGCGTCGGCGCGCGTTTAGATTACTGAAGACTCTCGAGGCACTTCCGCCGTTCGCGCATTCGAACCCTTACCTCGGCCGTTGTGAGATTGTGTCCGAAGCCGGGGTCGGCTTGCGTGCACGATTCAGATGAACACGTCCATGGGTTCGGCTACAGGACCTCTACGCCTAGCCTGCTAGGTTTTTTCACCTTCACGCGTTTTCAAAAATTAACGCAACAAAAACGGTGTGCCTACTCTGGGATTCTGCCGAAATCCGCAGAGTTTGAATTTTGGTAGCGAGAAAATTACCGTCATGATGCTCTGCGATCTAGCTGGTGATCCTTTGGTAAGTTATTCTTTTTCGGAGCATATCTCACCTACGGTCGGTTCATTGAACAATGACGATAGGCCTTTGTGTAGAGATTATCGTTATTGGAGGTCTTTAAATGCGAATCAAATCATTTTGCACGCACGTATAAGAAAATCAGTGATCTCGTAATCACTTGTTTTACAACTCCGCTGATCTCAGTCATTCAAGCTTCTTACTTCAATTGAAACTTGGATTGGCGCACCCGCGCCATGGTAAGCTGTAGTGCAAGTCCCGACTTGGACGTTGCCTTCGCTGTCATCACCGTAACTGGACCCCGCGCCACAACTCCGTCTTTTACGCTGCAGTTTCTATGCACGCGCGCTCATACGTATTCTCTACATACACGAGGCCCACCCAGCACGCAGCATATCATTGACGGGGCGAATCATGCTGCCTCTGCGCTTGACAAAGCCTCAACATTCAATGGCAAGGTGATTCTCCGCTGCGACCAGCATGCACTGGAGGGTCCGCCGAGTTGAAAATCAGCTCCGTGTACCTGCGTCATGAGGTATATTCAATAGGACCGAGCGGGGAGTAGTGGACGCGCCACTACGGTACGTCGAGACAGTTTGTTTTGGGAGTGGTAGCCGTTGACAAACCCATAGAAATTTGCGAGACGAAGATTTTTCATTGGCGACGCTGGTCAAGCTACGGGCGACGCATATGGTGCGATCGGGTTCGTGAGCCACAATTCGCGCAAATAACGTTGCAGCTGATTACCCAAGCCTACCTCTATAATACGTATTTCGCAAAATTTCGATCATGTTTACGTGAGTTATGTTTTCCCTTCGTGACTCGTCCTCGTCGCTGTTTTTATCAAACTCGCAGATTCGCAGAAGTTTGTGCCAGGTCCACAAGGGGCGCTGCTAGCAATGAGAAACATCGAAGCTCCACCATACCTTCTCATGGGGGTCCCGGACGCTTGCGCATGTCCCAACATCAACGAATCTACTAGCTTCACCACACAACTGGCCAAGAATCAAACATACTATAGCCCCGCCTCCTTCGAGAGCGACCCAGGTTTGCCGGCGACGTCGTCGGTTCGCCTCACCACGGCCATCCCTCTCTGCGGGCAAAAAGAATTTTGGGCGAGTTGAAGGCGACCAGCCTTGGTACGATACATAGATTTACTTCGGCTCGACAGGGCAGGCAAGCGGTGGTCAAAGGTGTTCCTCTCTGTGGGGTAGGTCTGCGGGCTTGGGCGATTTCTCTGGGGTGCTTAGCGAAGAGTATGAGCTTGCGACGCTCGTGATTGTCGTATTCCTTGACGGTAGGCCGGTATCATGAACACGAATCGGGCAGGAAGAGTGGAAATGGTGGTTTCAGGCTAATTGATGGTATATTCTCGTCAACAAATGTCATCCACAGTCGACTTCGCTCCCCGTCTCTCGTAGGTGTAGGGCATACCCTAGAATCGCGAGCCGCGGGGGGGTGGGGTGGGGGTGAATCATTCGCAAGATTGACCAAGCAAGTAGTACCCCATTGTGAACGCTGTCTCTTACAACAGTCATACGCTCGATTGTGCTCGGCTGCGCCTAGTCGTCATTTCATTCGGGATAACAGGCTCGGGGGCTCTTATCCGTAAACCATATGGCTACGGTCAGCCCTCGATCTCGATTTTCGGTATACGACGGTCGCATTGAAGAAATACATCCGGTTGCACTGTATGCCAAAAATCGATGAGGGCTCTGCAAGGGATCGATCGTGATCTTTTGTGCGGCGCGAACACGTGCAGAGACTCTACAGTCGCCAATTTCAACGCGACAACCCCTCGACATCCTTGAATATAAAGAGAAACCGGAGGAGGTGCAGGAGAGAGAACCATTTGCGGGCTAGGCCACACTCAGGCACCGCGCACATTTCCAGCATTTGGAGACGCAGGGGAGTGTCGCTGTTATACCTTTCGCCGTTCAAGTATGTCCAATTGATACAGACTGCGAATACGGATACAACACACCCTTCAAAACTTTCACTCACTCAATCGAATCTTCTATGATGCTGTTAGGTTCAATCTGGGGCGTGTAACGTTCATGGGCAAATCAAGTTGCCGAATAGGCTACATTAGATGAACCCCCATATTAAACCTTCACGAGAGTTGAAGAAATACGAAGGAACACGCGTTGCCCACGCGTGTGTGAGCAAACGTATTAATTGAGCGTCGATGTATAATGGCCAGGGGCCACAACTCTCACGACACCCTGGGATCTCGACTACTTTAAGCCAGTGGTGATCAAGTGCTTCGTCCGACCATCAGCTAGGGACACACTCCCTCACTCGTCTCGGTATGCATCTTCCTCACGTATCATTTCCGATTTCACTATGATACACCACTCAAAAGGCGTTTCATTCCATTCGACTCCAGCTACAAGGAACGTCGAGCAGTACGGTATCGTGCTTCACTCACATCCTGACGTTCTCCTGGACGTTCTCATGCGCAAGAGTCACACCAGGTCAGATGTTTTCTCTCAATGTTCTTACAGTCTATTGTCTTCTACCAACACCCGGAATCTCAAAGGATGGATGCATACCCTTGTGCACCACTGCCCATTTTGTTCTACATTTAGGTGGGCGGGCGCAACTTTGGTGACCCTTAATGGACAGTCCAGCCGCGTGCATTTCAAGGACGGCATGTAATCGAGAGACGCCCTCCCTAGTCCCGTACGTCTTCCGCTTGTGTTGGAATTTTAAGACAACTTTGTTTTTCACATTAGGATTTTCTTGCTTGCTTAACACCATTAATATCAGCCGTCTCCAAGTTGGATTTTTCGGCCACGAAAAGCAAGTCGCTGTTGATGCTCCATGGGGAGGCTTTCAAGTCCTGGGGCGGACATGCTCGGTTCCTGACGTATCGCATCAAAGGCTGCTTTTCCCGGGTCTGTTTTCCTGCCATTGATTACTTCTTTTTCCTCGGGTCTGTTTCCTGCCATTCCCGCTCGAACACTCTCAGGTGACTGAACCACTGTATAGGCGCACGACAGTGAGTGACCGGAGAGGGCGGTGCAACCCGGATGGCGATTGCTCGCAGCGCCAACTAATCTTACGTAGCTGGTACTGCGCACCCCCGCGACCCGGACGGAAAGCGCCTAAGCGCACGTCCTTCAACATGTATATGACTACCCGTGCGCGGACTTTTTTTTTGCTACGTACTGGCATAGACGCGTCTCATAGGATGAGTTAGACCATAGTAGAGTCGTTCGTCCTCGAGTGGAAAGACTCCTGGGTCGCGGCATTGGCTGGGTGGGAGGGTCAGTCTGAGCATAGAAGGGATGAAGCAGCTCATTGGTCCCTCCTCTCTATCGTGAGTAAATTCTAGCCTCACTGACGAAATCCTTTTCTTACAAGATCTTGAAGTCAAGAAAATATCAAAGCCATGGCCGATGATGTTTGGTGGCCTGCGCGTTGGAGGTATCCCTGCCGTCTGAAACGCTACATGTGAAGATTCCCATATTTTTCTTTCTTTGATCGTGCTAGGTTGTGGAGGAACTGATGCATCAAGTTCAAAATGCGATGGTGGGGGGACAATGTACGGAACGAAACATGTTCGAGATGCCGGGAGAGCAACGTGCGTTATACGCTCGTCTCCCTGCCACTTCGACTGACTCGTGCTACTTTTCAATCTAGCCTCACCATTATTGGGCGCATCGTGAGTGCATTCTAAAGACCACATATCGACTTTTTGACAACTTTCAAGGCATTCCAACATGACTTCGAGGGTGGAAAAAGCGTGCATTGTGGACCGCATAGCGGTTCAAATACTGCAAGCGCGTCGCGTAGGCGTCTCACCTACGATCAGCTATGCTGGATTCATTGTGAGTTTACTTCACATCGACACCACACAGCTCGTCATGTAAAAACTTTCGACCAAGTACCCTCATGCTACTGCGCCGCTTCCCGTTTCTCAACGATCTCCCAATAAAAGCAATACAATCGCAGGGGCTCGCACGTCAGGCTATACAGGTATGAGCAGAATAAGTTGTTGTTGTCGTCTATTACCTTCATTTCGGTGTGGCGTAGTCCGGGTAGCGGTTGAATGGTCCGGCGGAGAAACGAAGAAGATACTTCGAGGCGGGTATTTACGTGATAAAACCGATCTTTTGAGCAGGCTTTGTATGGGCACTCCGCGTCGGGGTCGTGACCTAAAATGCTGAGCTTATTACCTTTCCAACTAGTGGACGTTGTGCACGATACATCTGGCGAAATATCTACCGAGGAACTCTATGCTCAGCGTACGTTTTCAAACCCTCTTGAGGTTAATTGTTAACCTATCTCACTTGGTTATCTGACAATCAGATCTCAACTATAATGTTGGTCCAAGTCTCGAAAGGCAATGCTACGCGCGTGTCTATACACTGATCCGTGTTTATAGTATCACTGGCAACGATACCTCGACACAGACTTTGTCGTATTTGATATGGGAGCTGGCTCGTCATCCAGGGGGTTGTGGCATTCACAGAGCGCCTTTCGAGCTGAGATAACGACCTTTCACGACACACCAAGCTACGATGATTTTTCAGAGCAAATTGCCCTACTTGGATGCGATATTAAAGGAAACGTGAGTCCAGAACGCTCTACTGCTCACCGTTGCGATGATCGTTTATTGACTCCTGCTTCACGCAGGCTTCGTAAATATCCCGGGCTACCGTACATGGAGCGTGTGGCGACCAAAGCAGACGTATCCCCTTGCGTGAGCCCGTACAGCTGCACGATGGCACAGTTGTCTCGAAACTCACCTATTCATTCAGGACAAGTATGATCAGATTACACCCAGCGACGACATATTTATTCACTCATTGTAGGTTGTAATGATTCCAATCCTCTCGATCCAGCGAATGAATTCGATTTGGAGTGACGGCGAAGCATTCCGTCCGGAGCGCTGGCTGAATGGAGATAAATCTCAAGATGGTCGTACGTATTCTGGTTGGTCGAACCTACTAACTTTCAGCGATGGTCCTAGGAGTTGCATAGGATTGAGATTGGGTTTTCGGTCTCAGAATAACGCACTCCCACAATGATCTTAACTAATTGAAACTCCGACGCTACAGGAGTGTTCCAGATGAAGGTAGTATAGTTGTACTTGCCTTGGAGATGGCTTTTTTTTTTCATCTCAACTTTGACGTACACACAGGTTATCGCTTTCATGCCTCATAACAAAATTTCGATTTATCGACAGCCAGGGGGAGCATATTACATTTCGGGTTTCGTCTAGTATTCAGGCCTGGGTAACCGAGAAAAAAAAGAGCTGGGACCATATCTTCCAGTTTGTGTAGAACTGCTACATCGAGACGTCTAGACATTTATTTAGACTGCTACAGCATTGACAGCCAGGAGGTGCTTACGCCCGGATATTTCTCGCGAGTAACAGAAAGTTACTGCTGGACTAGGCACGGCATGGACGGTGAGCGGCTCTATCTTAGAAACGGCTCTAGAGGAAAACCTCTGGAATAAGGTCGTCGACGGGCACACGGTAAACGTACGCCCAGGTATGGCAGACAATAGGTGTGTCTAATGCTGTACCGCTTTATGTGATGCACTCGTCAACGCTAAGGCTAGTGTTGCGTTTCCATTAGCGCGTCAGCGGACTCTGATCACTTGCGTCTATCTGTACGGACCGATGGTGAAACGGACATGGAAATGACATCTTTCTTCTGGAGTCCGGTAGTGGAATGACACATAACAACGCCCTGGATGATCTGCTCTACAAGAGGAGCTTCTCGAGCAGTAATAACACACCAGAGGGATACGCAATCAGGAGACTGTACATTATATATTTACTCTGACCAGGATACCTCAGGAGCAACGCTTTCGCCGCGATAGATGGCCAGCCCTCCTTCGACGCGCATGAAAGTTCAGAGGAAGTGACCGCCAGCTAGAAGAACGCGAGTCATATGTTAAACACTCAATACGCATCAAGCGTAGAGCATATTATCGAAAAGGAAGATAGCGGTGGCAAATGTGGAAAGTAGTGAGCTGATCCAGAAGCAGCATGCGGCCTCAAATATCGCTTTCGAAGATCCTGTTTGAAGTATATGAATGTGACTTCTATATAAACATCGCTGAATAGCCTACCCGAGGTGGGAATCGTGTTGAAGAATATAAGAATCAGCACTATAAGAAGATCGTCAGAAAATGTATTTCCACTGCGATATATCATACTACCATCGCCTTGTATATTAGTCCAAAGCAACAGTCGTCGATGGGTTAAGGTAGTCCTCTTGGCCAGCGCCGAAACCGATGTCGACAGAATAAAATATGGTGCTAACATTTCCCTACCTGTGAATACAGTCAGCATATCACCGTGCAAGTATATATCCGATTCCTACGATTAATATATCATAACGACAGACGGATTGTAGTGTGGCACCAGTCGGAAGTTGGGCTCCAGGTAAAATGATCTGTTCTCCTGGTAAGAACTAATCCGTTTCACAATCAAAATATACTTTACACAGTGGATGCGACGCTACGTGGGCTGAGTCAGGATCATAATATTGATCACAAACAAAAAATACACACTTTCCCATGCCGAAATATCCGAGATGTATGAAGAAAAATAACGCGGATGCAGCATAGCCTTCGTTGCTCTTGACCTCTTGAAGCGGTACTTATTTTGACGTCCGTTTCATGCTGAGAATCCCTTCTACTTTGGACCAGAGTACCCAGGTTGCTGAAAGGGAAAGACATGCAAACGCGTCGGTAACTCAGTGAGAGAATGATAAACCAGGGACCGAGCGCAAGAAATCTGGTGACTTCTACATGTTGTTCGGACATAAACATGCGATATAAACATGGGATTGAAGATGCGACAACTACGATTGGCTTAGTGGGAGTAATGTGCCATGATAGTCTTAAATCTTACCCAATATCGTGCGTCCAAGATCTACAAGACGATATGATGGCTGTAGCCTCGACTGTAGCGCCTTTGCGATACAAACGGTAATGATCAACGATGCAATCATGAGAAAGAGCTTTATATCTTTGAGTAAGGACAGATATGTGTACGTATGAACAGAGACGTACTTGCAGCTCAAATATGATAAAGGATTTCATTGTAATCATCTTATCTCGTCTCAAGACCCGCACCACAGCGATGGCAACCAGTATCCAGGACATAGCGCCGTATATGCTGTGTAATATTGAGCAGAGTATATTGCTGTATTAGAATCACGTACACGAAATTCAGGGATTGCTCTTGGTACTCTGATAGCAGAGGAAATATTGCCGTTATCGTGGACGCTAATGCGAGTGCCGTGATCGAATGTCGGACATGGCTAGTCATTGCCTTGACATGCCGTACCCGTATTGCGGGCCAGAAGATTCCGACAATAAAAGATCCCAGACTCCACAGTGACCGTCGTGTATATGACATCTAATTGAGCCACACTTAGTATTCATTATGCACGCAAGATCATTTCTGATAAGACTTACTGTTATGACAAGAAAGAGGCCGATCAAGTGCTTTTTACGATACAGCTTCTTCATGGCCACGCTTGCAGAGGGAAAGACCGTGCTCCGTATCAGGAGGAAATCAATTGCTGCGGTGCACCAGAAGTACAACGCAAATGCGGCGTACAAATATACCCTGGTGGGCATTCTGTGGATGATCGGAGCTATGCCTCCGAGCGCGATCAGAAACAATGATAGAAGTAAAAGTGAATCTTTGGCTTTGCGCTGGCCTATGCTCTTTGGCGATTGTGTGAGGGATATTCCAAGCGCTACTCTTCCTAGGTATGCGAGGCTTACTATCAGCCTCTTTCTACCTCGTCATGCCTATCATATGACACGTTGAGTAATTATAGTGGATTCGGAATGTTGACCTACGCGTCTATATAACGAATGCCAGAAAGTGCATACTCGATTAGATCGGTAGCAGCACGACGACATTCCGAATGATTCCCTGCGGCCATATAAGTGCTCGAGGCGTGGAAGATTTGGGGTGTCCGTCTCCGAAAGCGAAGAAAATGGCGTATAAATCCACGAGTTTGATTTCTTGATACCTATCACAAATGATTGTCACTTTCTGGAGTTATAAGTATGTGGTCAATTAGGGGCAACGCTACCTTCTTTCGCTAAGAAATGATTCATCGCCCACCGGTCCTGATTATAATAAGTTGGGAACTTCGTCGTCTCATATTCATGTCGCGTTACCCTAGCATTGGTCAAACGCAGTAGATGTTATCTCCTGCTCATTCTGCTTCAAAATAAAATATTCAGGAGTAGCAGTGTTTATTCCAGGAAATACTCCGATAGCATCCTTGGGCCAATTTATGCCTAAACAACACCGAGATTAGCATTGCTACATCTCCCTGTTGTATATCCTGCCGATACAGATCCGACAGACCCCAATTTGCGGAGATAGGCGTCATGAGATGACGGGTTGGAGTTCGCAATAGGGCCTCGAATGTCCGCGGATCCCCACATAATCAGTGGTGTCAACGTATTCTGCGGTCTCATAACAAACAGTAATGATTAGCTCGCTTTATGACGGAACAGTCCACTACACTGTACACTTACCTCCATCCCCATGATTACCCTTCTCTAGCATGCCGTGATCTGAAGTGAAGATAAAAAGCTTGTGTCATCATCACCGTAATAATCGGAAAACCATCTGCTCCACATGTCTGACAATCTGGTCTACGACTTGAATATTTGCCCATGTACTCCTAGAGTTATCTCGCGTCACTATGACACTTGTATTGATTGATGATCTCGTACTTGAGAGTGAGGGCGATATGAGTGCCCGGTCCACGTCCAATCCGAGCAGATGGATGTAGATGACCAGTCCATCGGCACAGAGGTGTGCGCTTAATGTCCGATTGTGTTTCGCGTTTCCAAAGAGCTCTTGCACCTTCCCCAGGCCCATATATCCAGGAACGTTGAATCTTTTGATTGAATCAGAATAGGGTAAACACAACTTCAGAGTGCAAACGATGTTTTGTGTACAGACTTTTTGTGTAGTCTTGCTCACTCTCCTCAAAGTCCACACATCAACCTTCTGTGTGGAGAGGCTATCTGTAAGAATTGAGACTATTTCCCTTGCTCCGAATGCAAAGGTGTGAAAAAAAACCCCCCCTTATGACTAGATTGGTTGAACACGGAATCCACCTCAATCTATGGAAGTATTCATCCCCCAGCTTTCAATGTGTTGGCGCAGCACTTACTGGACTAATGTTTGACACTATCGACGTGTGGACAAAAAGCTTATTTTTGGAACTCGAGAAATGATTCAAGCTACTGCACGAACATGTATAGGCTGTGAGGTCCTCATAAACACCACCTATAAGATCCATTCAGTGAAGAGGAGTTGGCTTTGGTGTACAAAAGCGCACTGATCAAGGCAATGTGTCCTGGCCTACTCTCAGCCGTCGGAACGCGAGTGTGGGATACTCCGAAAGCCCCTCGCGATGAGGCTATAGAGTGAAGATATGGCGCAGCGAGCCTAGGGGAGTTTTGGTAGATTCTTGAAGGGATTGATATCGAACAGTCGGTCGGCCCGTAGTCCGTCGGCTGAATTTACCAGCCACAAATCATTTGTGAGATTTTTCTTGTCAGAGTATATGCTACTACCCACCGGCAAATAAGACAACCCTCTTTGCGCCTGCATGGTTCGTTCTATATTGCAGGTAGTCCCTGGGGTCTCGTGTGTCGAAAAGTGACACTCAATCACTGACCCAAGAAAATCAAATGAAACCACAGTAATCAAAAAAACCAGGACGAAATATTGTGTGTGTCGGTCAGTGATTAAAATATGGAACGTTGACATCTTGAGAGCCGCGCATGAGCGAGGAATGGTAAATTCCAATGTCTGCGGAAAGCGACCAGGCCAGGATACTCATATAAGTCCTCGCGATCGATTTGAACACTGTGACGAAGGAGATCGGCGTTATCTAATCTTTATCCCATACTAACAGGACCCGTGGCGCAGTAGTTCGAAGCAGTATTACCGTATTCGTTCTAATGGTTTCCCACTCGTTGCGACGCACGTTCGTCCATATAATTGCAATTCTGACTCATAACTTCCTTAAGATCATGACCTTCGACCAACTTGAAGACGTAACCTAATCAGCTACATAATTCTTCTGAGGTATTAAGTCAGCCTACGTTATTGTTACTGCTCATCCACGCTTGACATGTCCGACGCCGTCTGTCCCAGACATTCCTTTCTGAAGGCCCTGAATATCATGAGCTTCATGATGGTCCGTTTCTAATTGGTACCACAATTCTATTCTATACGGTGCTATGGGGTATATCGTGCATGCAGCTGTACGTAATGACAAAAACGTTCAAACAGCAAAGCTTGATAAGAGGCTAATGGAGGGTCTTGAAGCTTTCTCTATTTTATCCAGTAACTTAAAACTTTCATTATGATCGGCACGGTGTTTACGCCCTGCTATTACTGAGACAGATACAATCATGAATCATGTATCCCTGAGGACTATGGTGAGTAACACGCCATGTCGTTCTGTGTCAAGGAGCTAAGGTATCACAGGTTTCGGTCATATGGTAGTCTATAAAACCCCCCAGTCCACAGTATCCACACAGTCCTAAGCGACGCGATGATCATCTAGGGCATTTGATACAGCTAATGTGATGATAACAATTGCCGGATGTACGTACTCGATACCTCATTTCATGCGTAAAGATGATTTACCTTGAGACCAACAGTGTATTCCCAGTGTTTCACCATCTTCATTCAAAAGTGGGGATCCGCCGTAGTCCTGACAGAGATTCAACCGTACGTATGCACAACAAGACCAGCCTATTCTCACTCTCAAGCACGCCATAAAATATGACGCAGGACCTTGCGAGTAAGCTGCTACAATATTTTCGAGGGGTTTGTTACTAAGTACCTTTGACCTGAAGCATCACATCTGGGTTTCTGTACGTCCAATATAATTCTCGACTGAGTTCTCACAACTTCTGATCCTCTCAGGGGGTGGTATCTGTTGGAGTCCAGATGTTTTTCCTTATCACGTATCTATCGACGTATGTATATTTGCCTGCCCACCTGATTAAAATGTCGTTTCTGACCCGGGAATCCATTAGTCAGTCCAAAGAGCTGGTTACACAAGCATTCTGCTCTATTTGTGGTGAGTCACGTATTTTCCTTCTAAAAACAAGATCAATACAAATTTATCTCTAGGCCTTATGCTCTATAGGGCAGCTAGGTATGGAGTCGCTTCTTCATATTTGTGGCCTCCTCAATTCACTTTTGTCGTTTTTTTTTCTTTTTCATTTATCATAGTTGGAGGAGTCCGTACGTTTTTCACGGTTCTTATCCAAGAATGAGCTTACATACCTATCTTAGCCTGGGTGATTTGGCTGTGAGGGCCAACATCAGTCATGTAAAGAGATCATGATGCTGAATTACTCACCAAAAACCGTAGATACGAAGCTGCTACTGTGTCAGTGTTATCGACGCCAAAGGTTCTGGTACGTGCTCAATCACACAAATTCGCAAACGCTGCTACTCATCACATGCATCATGTGTAGGGTGTTGATATTTCCCTTCGTGTGACTTCTTCGTTCGTCGATCTCGTGATTGTGATATATATGTTATATATCTTCTGGCACAGAAGCGGTCAAACGGAGCTACTAAGGTTAGTGCGCGTAAAATCGCATTACAATGAAGATTTTAAATTAATACATTCAGAACAAACAAGCTGATACTGAGGCTTATTATACTGAACATTCAGTACTGGATTCTGGACGGCATTGTTTCAATCATCGATCTTGGATTCGTGCGCAATTTACCTTCATGTCTATTCATCACGTGCTAATAGAAGTACAGTTTTGTGAGGCACCCAGATGGGCTTCCAATTCACTGCTCTAGAGTTGTCCGCTTAGCGGACGATCTACGTCAATACGCTCATGGCAAATTGGAATGCGCGCAGCTTCATGCGCAAGACAGAATCTTGAGTCAAACAACTACGAGTTACGCTTCCATCCAGCAAGAACAAACCACTCGAATATGGGTGCACCTCGCTGGACGCAAGAATTGCTGGCCCTAGCAGTGATCAAAAACTCAGGTGCGATTTGCTCTACGTCTTACTGGATATTCAGCTTATTGATCAAAACTCAATTAAAGCCTACGCAAAGCGAGACACCGAAAGCCTATGCGCTAGGCCTGAGCAAAACGTGTCGTGTGACTCTCGAACGAGCAGATCGTGTAGCGAGACGCGTGCCTAAAAGCATCATACGATCATGTCATAGCAGATGTCATTTGTGATCTATACACAATACGTGAATATGGGTCTACTCCGGCTTGAGCTGAGCATAAATGGGGGACAAGTTTACGGGAGCTACAAGCTAACGGAAGTCATAAGTGTTTGGCCCGTTGTGAACAGTTTAGAGCCACCATCGTTCGGCGTAGGATATGCCCAGCGGACAGCGGGCGAGCTGTTACCGGCGCCTTTGAGGCTGGGGCTGCTGGGACTAGCATCTGGGGGGCAGGAGGCCGAGATAGGCAGTGTGTAGTGTTAGATATCTCCGCTCATGATAAAATCCGTGCTTACAAAAATTACAGGAGCCCTTAAGTATACGACACATTGTTCCGATGAGTGTTCTCGTGGTTCGTGAAGGCCAGTCTTGCAATGGTCCGATATCTGAAAGCTATTCCTGTCATGAGCAGCTTTGAAGCAATTGAACAATGAAGCGAGGCATGGGACGAACAAGGGAAGACGTGTAACAATGAGTTTCGAGGTGTGATTGCGACCGAGCGTGGTTGCACAGAAGCTCGCTCACAGCCTGTATCAAGCACGTTGGTCAAGCTGGTGATCCTGTGTATCTCCGAGAACGGTAGGTGTTCACACGAAACGTGAACGCAGCCTCGCGGCGAGGATGAATCCATGCAATGTTTGACGGCGAACGCGCGGGAATGCATACCCATCTTGCCGGATCTCGAATGTACACGCCTTGCTGCGGCACGGCTTCCGTGGACCTCAGTAAGCAACCCGTGTCCTTATCGCCGTTTTATTCCACAAGTTCCTTGACCAAACAAATCAAGGTTAGTAGTAGGGGATTGCTTCTGGGGACAACGCACGACAAACCTAACCACGGTCCTGTCCCTTTCTGCGAGGAGAAGCGCGGCTGTCCAGGATTCCAGGACACGTTCAGCAAGTTGGTCTCGTTCGAGGTTGTTTACCGAGCAGGATGTCCCCCATGAAAAGCGACTTGGGGCTGAGTGATGCCAATCGAGGACGTTCAATACAAACCTGGTGACATGGGAGCCGGGACGGTATCAGGATGGGAGATACGCATGGAATTGATGATGTTGTGTCTAGACAGCACGATGGTTCTCCGGAACGCATGATAATTTGGTCGATGACGCGTTGCAAACATCGATGGTGACATGAGCACACAAGACCGTGGGCCCGACTGCGGCGGAGGTCCAGGTTATGCTGTGGGAGCTACTCGAAGGGCACGTACGCATTTGGGTAATTATGTGCATTTCATGTTGAAACGTACGCCAACAAGGTGACGTTGAGGTCGTTTTACATGGCTCGTTTACCAGCTCGTTGGAGAGCGGTGGCTCTGGGAGCACGCGACGCCAGCGTGACGTTTTGCAGAAAGCTAATGTTGGAGTAGCTCATAGAGGGTGGTCGTCCCTCGATGAACTAGTGTTACATTCCATAAACTTGGGCGCTGTGTCAAAGTATGAGGCGGCGCGGTTTAGGTATGTAGTGGGAGCGTCCTAGGAAACCAGCGACGTCGAAAGAAAACGCCCATGCTTGAAAGTCAAGCATGGTCGACAGGAATCCGTGCCAAGAGTAGTTGTGTTCGCGTTTGAATGCTCGGGGCAGGTGAGAAAGAGGCCGGGCGCCAGAGTGCCTCGACTTTGCACACTGTTCTAGATGGGTAAATGACACATAGTGTATAACTGAGGACCTACCATCTTGAATGTCGTGGGGTAAACAACTGGCGATACTAGTTAATTGCAATCTACCCCGGGATGCTTGTAGCGAGCCCGAAGATCACGGCTGTTGCGCCTTCGCACTCGATCGCCACACTTTTCTGAGTGCCGGCCAAAGGGGTCTGTATATGCGACTGGGAAGTGAGCGAGAGGCAGAACGGAAGGGCAAAAAACTCACAGTTACAACATTTCACCCCCCCCCCCCCCTGGCCCCGTACCACATAGAGGTGCAAAAAGGTCCAGCTGGCCCAGGTGAACACTTCGAAGCTAGACCTTGCTCAGGTCGATAAGTATATAAAATCGTTGATATGACCGGAATACACCTGTCTTTTGGTCCAGTGAAACACAGTATACGTCTCAACACAGGGCCATCACAACGGCCCTTTTCCTCCACATTGAGACTGATCACGTTTTAATTCGGTGCGGAGGCAAGTTGACTATTGACCCTTTGAGTTTGCGCCTCGTTCGAGTAAGAGGAGACGTGGATCGCTGATTCCTCGATAGGCAGGACAGAAATATTGAATGTATATGTTTTTGTAGGTGATGTCATTTTCGGCGAATATAGCGTGTATTGTACAAATGGCAAAGTGATCCATGTATGAATGGGGCCCCCGCGTGTCGTCCTCTGCTTCACGCTGCTCATGGTTCTGTAAATCGGGGACTGTAAGAGAGCCACCGTTCAATCACAGGCCCGTAAAGACTATGACTCACGTAGCGAGGTTGGGCTTGGACCTGAGTACGCACTCTGAACATGGGTGCGCGACGTTAAAAGTCGCCTAGCCACGAGACGGCGCAATTTACCGGGCTTCGAACCGAAGTGACAGTCTTGAGGCGTCATAGGAAGATCGCTCATCTCAAACATCCAGTAATTCCAGTGAGTATCCACATTCTCAGAGGCATTATGACGCACCGTCGTCCAAAGCCTGTCATAATCTCAATTACGCCTTGTCATGTCCGGCCACACTTGCCTGGTGACATTTCCTCGGGGATATGTCATTGTAGCGACGATCTGGGGCTTTTTGGTGCTACAGCCTTTTGTGTTGATGTTAGAGCGGGAGCGTGTGTACAGCATGTTTACGAGCATGCGTCTTCTCACTACTAACCTAGAGCTCGGTTGCAGTGACGGGAGCGAAGTCATGAATCAAGCTCAGGAATTGCGCTCGGCGCGTTCTTTCTTTAGTTTGGCGCCTGATTTGGTTTCTGATGAAGTAAGAACTCTCTCCAAGCTTATAGTGATCAGCGGAGCTAGAAATATATATCGAGTCAAACAGTAGCTACTCAATAGTGGTCATTACTGCATTTGTTACAGGACTACATTCCAGCCGGAACTTGTGTTCGCACTTGATCTCTTTGTGCTAGACGCTTACATCACATCCCGCTTGGAGCCGGGAGAAACTGCGTTCCATCTTGGGTGTAAAGTTATGAACTATCTTCGAGGGAGATCATGAATTGCTTCAAGTTTACCTCACTCCTCCATCGCAGCTATTAATTGCTCCGTTTTGTGTTTGAACGTGTGACCTACCTACCTCAAACAATGTGGGATTTCATATGTAGGCCTGCCAATGAGGCTCAGAAGACCACCACACTCTGTCAATTATTAAGATGTCATCACAGTCGCATTGGTGGGTACCAATCGTGCTCGAAATTGTGCACGCTGACAGGAATCCGCTGGAACTACTCAGGCAAGGCCGTAGTCTGTACGTGGTGTGATTCCGAGCCTCTGTGCTGCCGCGCTTGTGGTCACGCACGTTCTTCCTGTTAGGTATGCTACTACTTCACATTTACTGTGTCAGCCCTCTCGGCACTGGCATTCCTTTACAAACACAGATGACTGGACAAACCACGACTTCGTTTATGATTGCGCGGACGAGGGTAGGTCGTGTCGGACTGTGAAGAAGGTCACTATTTGTATCCCTTGGGTACGTTTTACTATATCCTTCTGGACACTAGTGGGGTTAACGCTTTTGCATATAGTCCGCAAGCGAGTTTGTACCTTGTCCGCAGGATAATTGTACGACTACGTCCTGTACTAGTCCACTCGATTCTCAAAATGCCTAATCTACTACCCCGCCGTTGGACGGCTCCCCTGAATAAACACTCGTTGACTTCGTCGTCTGATTTCTACGCCGTGCACAATCCTACTGCCTCCATGGTTCATTCTTTCCTCGAATCACCGTATCCTTCCCCCTGATACTACGGCTCATCCATCTCGTTCGAAGCAGTCGCTAACCGCAACCAGTCGCATAGCGCAACTAATGGCCCGTCCACAGAGCGCGGGGTACGCGTAAGGGGGGACATTGTAGCCATGCTGATACACACGGACACTCCTATCTACGCTGCCCTCATCCTGGGGGTTTATGCGCGCTGGCTGGGTGGTGAGTTCGTGCTATATATGCGGATGTGCCAGTCATGTGCTCTGACATAGATTTTAGCCATATCCAATCTCACCTCGCAACACAGCCGAAGCAATCGTGAACATGATTAAAGACACAGGATGCTCTCGCATAATATGTCATGGCTATACAACACATCTGGTGTCTCAGGTACAGGCAGCTTTGGGATTTCTCCGCTCACATTGCATGAAATTTCGGAGTTCCTCCAACATAACCCGATATTCGATTCGTCGCATGTACGCACAAGTACGAACTCCCATCTCCTCCCGAGACCAGCGATATTGCGATCTATCTACACTCGTCCGGCTCGACTGGTCTACCCAAGTCCGTCCCATTCACGTTCACGCAAATTCTGGAATGGTTTTATGAGGACGGTAAGCGAGAATTAATATCAGATTCAGCATGTGCTCAATGCGTGTTCTAGCTTGCTTCAACGCGTTCAAAAATTCGCGCTTAGGACTTCGTGCGGTCTAACCAGACCGTTCCATTTTGATGGGATTTTGCTGGCATGTCTGCTTCTCCTTATTCAGCGTCGAACCTGTGGCTGTGGGCAATCGTCCACGCAGAACCAAAGACTGCACGCGGTCTGTGCCGTGATAATCAGAAAAGTGTCCTAGGGGAGGGGCACTCTACGTAGGCGTACCATGTAACAACGCGTTGCAGCAGTGATCATGAAGTGCGTACCAGAGCGTTCGGTTGGGTGAAACCTAAAAAAATAAACGCTCGGTGTCCGATTATAATAGGGCCCTCTCTGTCGTATAGTGTGTGGGCGCAGGCGATCCTTAGATAATTGTGGAATATTTTAGCGAACATTGAGCAGTTTTGTGCGTTAGGATTTGGAGGGCGAGCGCAAGTGGACGGTGGCTCGCTGCTGCGTGTACTTAGAAAGGGTATGTATCGCGGTAGTAGGGACAGGCGCGGCAAAAAGAACGGTTCGGCGACGATTTGGGTTTCATGCAAGTGAGCTCGAGCGTTTAAAACCTCGCTCATATGTGATGGGCGAGTCTGATATTGGCTAGCCCGTCGACTTGTACCTTCCACGCCAGGTCTCATCGCATAAAGACCAGGACTGGAATTGTGTTCGGTTATTACATCTACTCTGGGAAAAATCCTAACTGGATCCGCCATAACAGGTGATGGTACCTACGAGCTTGTCATCCATGTTTGTATCTTCCTGCTATAGGCTCCTGGTTAATCATGTTTTCTCGAATAGTTCGGTTAGGAAAGCAGATATGATTCAATCATGCTATCTGTCTGTATACACAACGTCTCGCCCGTACCTTTGATATGAAACAAGGATCTTATTCTATGCCACACCCGGTGAACAAGGGCCTCTGGAGACTGTAAGGATTTTTAATGCTTCGCTCGAGCTTTCTCATTAACTGTTCGCTAGCGTGGCCCGAAAGGAGGACGTGATTCACATTAGGAATCGGATATGTCAGTCTTTACTCTCTAAGGGGAAAAAATGTCACATAGATAATGGGCGAATCATCCGCCGAAAAACAGGGCTGAAAAGATCGTCCCCATACAACAGGAGGGCCGCTATCAGCGCAAGTCCATTGATTGCGGGCGCTGTGATATTTGGCAGGGGAAGACTCGTAACCCGGGATATCCTAATAAGCCCAAGCCTACAGTACACGACGCTCGCGATCGACATGATTAACACAGCGTCAGAAAATCCAAGTGCATGCTCATATATGATAATATGGATGAGAACCCCAAGATCCGGGGAAGCGTGGATACGTCTAATCTCATGGCTCGGACGTTGACCAGGATCTGATATCGAGCAGCAAATGAGGTATCGCCTCGTACGCAAGGGATGTCGTCAGAGAAATGGTTTTCTAATTCGATAGAACAGTCGCGGCCAAGCCGCTACCAACGGAGCGGGAAAGGCGTACGGTAATCAGAAGTACAAGCTCTTGTGCGCTATATGGCAGCAGAAGATAGATCAGCTGTAAATTAATTCCATTTCAAGATACATCTTGCTGGTACGGTGGCGGATCGTGCTTTCTCTTTTCGCGTAGGATCAAGTGGTTGTCCAAAGGCATCGAATGGGGGTGCCTGCAAACGCAACCTCGTCCTTCCATCCGCCTGGGACATTCCCCAGAATATTGCTGGGCCCTGGCTACTCAGGACCAATCAGTCCGTATGGGGGCATTAGGCAAACGAAAGAAGTCGTACCTTCGTCACATCCAACGTCCTATCTCGTGAGTCACGGGATTTGGACAGCGTATATGCGAAACTACTCTGATATCCCCGACCTTATTCCCTTCTCAGTGGGACATCTGTGCTTTCCCTCGGGCAGCCTTTAGTTCAAAAGTTCCCCAACTTCGGGCATCAGGGGTATCATCGCAACATCGGGAGACAACTAATGCAAGAAGCTTCTACAAGCTTCAGGACAATACTCGGTACAGCCGGAGGCGCAATTACTATTGGGTGCGAGCTCATATTAATCCGACCAGTCGGATTTAATGATTATCCCATGCCTCTTGACGATGCATGGATCGAGAGCTCTAGACGGAAAACGTCACGGGACTCACTCTCTCTTTTCTAATGGGAGCGTGAACGACGCCAGGCATATCGCGACTACCATCCAAACCTCCGAAGGATGTCTATTCAACGACAATAAAAAGATATTGCGCGGAGCTCATCCCGGCCATATCCGCGAGGACGTCATACAGGTGCCATATCCTCTTACAAGACACACCGTCGTTCTAGTGACCGAAGACGTGAGCAACCGGCAAATATAGGACTCGCATATCCTAGCCTCTCTCCTAGCCAAGCGCCCGGATTGGACGGATATTCGTGATACTGAGAGCTCCAGAGAGAAAAAGACACACAGCACCAAACCCTCCAAACGCGCTTTCGCTGAGATAGAATGTGTGCGTACCAGACTGAACACTGCTTTCGGATTCCTAGACTGGAACTCCTATGTGGGGGATTGTCCTTGTTGTCCATCATTTCGGTGACTGCGACGAGCGCAAGCATAGCGAGGTATGAAGCCAGCTCATACATCCATGGATATAGCTGTCTACTAACTTAGTCGATCCGCCGGTCACGAATGCTGCATATCACGCACAATTGACCTACATAATGTCGCTGGAACGTCAACATTCAATACTTCCCCTTCGACGCGTTAGATTGAAGTGATGAACTTTCTTTGGATGGCTGCACTATTTTCGAGCTTTGTGCATCAGCATGGTCCGCAGCGATTCATTTGTTTTACGCTTCTTCCGGTGAGTGTCACGGGTAATCAGGAGTTTTCACCAAGACACGTTTACGCATCAACGAATCCTCGGAAGTAATCATAAAGCGTTTACAATCACGTTTACATGGCGTCGAAATACATCGCTTGCTTGGTAGTCTGTACGGTAAAACTCCCTTCTTTTCTCGGGAGACAGACTCGAATGATTCTCACGTGGCTTCTGCTAGTATCGCATTGGCACGTTTATCGAATTTCTAGGAGGGCAAGCAAACATATCCGCGCGCATTGGGCCAAGCATGTGGGCCCTCTGGCTCAGGACGGGAGCCTGGGAGCCCGAATAGAGTGGTTTCCAGCTCTAATCAAGTCCAGTATGACGATGGGGACCACTTCCAACGCTGAGCGAGGTAATTACAGCTACATCCAGCGTTCGTCCGACGTCTGAGAATGACTCTAACTATGGTCCAGTTCATTGACTGGATTCCGCTGTTGGACATCATTGGAGATATTACTGTACTGCGAATGGATCGTATCCCGCTCGCGTGCTACATGCACTCATGTGAACATGGTTCACCCACACCCCACCCCATGGTCCTACACTCAGGAACGGAATAGATGCCAGCATTGGAGGGGCACTACTCCCAGTATTCCTTTCGACGAATGGATTCGTCAGCTCTCAGTGATAGAATCAACGGAGGCTAGCCAAGGAGAAACTGATACATCTAGTGCGTGATCCTTTTACTTCGTGTATTTCTCTCGTTGATGATCAGCCCGCGTCATTGATCATTGACACACTGGAAACAATGAGCATGGGATCGAAGAGCGGCTCACCAAGATCTCCTTCTGCCAACACGCTGCGCATGCAACAATACGAAACAACAAATCTTCAATCTTCGAGCTCAATTGCACGAGATATGAAGCCGCTGGGCGAGGATTATAGCGCAGCTTGGGTGAGATACTGGAAGGAGACTGGATACTTGGTCTAATGGATGCAATGCTTCCAAAGGATATACGTAACCATATCCATTTGATCATTGTTATCAGCCTCAACTGATACGTGATTTCTTTGAAGAGGTCTTAGTAACGTGGATGCCGCACATTTGTACATATAACGACAAAGTCTACTACACAGTCTCCGAATGATAAATATGCAGCAAAGTGCGTTGGCTGTTTACCATTTTGTAGTGTTATCCATTTCGAAACGAAATCATTATATCATACCCCAGGAGTGTTTACCCTAGCTGTACAGCCCCAATGGTCTATTCATACTCGTGGAACACGCCGGTGTGTAGTGTAGTGTTCCAGAGATTCATACGTCTGACCACATCACAGAGCTTGGATCTAATCTTTCAAATGACCCGCGCTGACTTGAGTTATCTCTGTAGCTATACCATGGTCCGGTCCGCGATGTTCAACAAACACAGGCGCATTAATGCTGTGCCCTCATCTCGGGTCTGTCGCGTTCGGTCAAATCACACGTGAGGCTTAAGCTTATGTGAAGAGTTGAAAATATGCTATATATGGTCACGCAGATGCCGCGAGAATTTGTCGGCATGATAGCCTCGTCGGTGATTACAGGTACGCCATGATCTGGTTTTGATTGTGTCATGAGGCTCCACGCTTACTGGAACCATGCCGTCATCTTTTGCTATTTGGGCTTGTTTGAAGGCGCCATCTACAATGAGAGTTTGACCCTCTCATCGGTGATTAAAACGCATTCATGTAAGGGCAGCGCATCCACACACTCGACTATCCCATACCCTCAAGCTACGCTCACGCTCAGTGACTCCATCATGCAAGAGTCTGATAGTTTCTTAATGACAAAGGCCGACGCTTCGGACCTCCGAGTCGCCACAGTCGTATGTAACATGCTCGCTGTTCGTTCTCAGGACGTGTCACTTGTATTCTTATAGCGCGACGCCTGTTGTAAGTGAGACCAAGAACCGCAGTATCCTGGTCTCATAGTAATATCCAGCTTTTGGGCTACGTCTTAAATTGGGGTCTTTTCGGTGCGCTCACCATACAAACCTGTGTGTTTTGTCCCCTTTAAATTTCGGTGATTCTGGGTTTATTGCTAGGGCTAAATATTTTGTGATCAGACTTATATCACGTATCCTTTTCAATGAGAGATTGCAGAACGGTCAAATGCATGGTGTATTTGGGTCTTCTCGTCGAAAGCTGCCCAAACGGTCCTCATCACGCACGACGCGTTCAATGCTTACGTGATTGCATTTGGAAATGCTCTCATGAGCTTGACAAAATGCAAAACGAATGGTTAGCTGTTCCCCATTTTCAGTGCTTTAGGTGCGAAACACTGTTGAAGCATATGCTTAGTTCTGATCTATCTATTTCATTGCAGTGAGCTCGACGGTACAGATATACATACGGCTACAGGATTATAGCGCTTTTTATCGGGCTCTTGGAAGCTTCGCGGTGTGATTACACTGGTAGGCACTCCTGAAAAAACACTGTATGACTCAACTAATGTTAGAAATTTAGCTTGCGATAGCACAGTGTATCGCAGGTATCGCAGTGGAGCACAGCAAGCATTCATGATTGGAGAGATTCTCACTTCTCTCCACTCACGAGGTTATAAGTACCTCGGTATATTTTGAATTTTTTTCCTGATATCCTGCACATGCTCAACATTTCTGTAGATATGGCTAAGCGGATGTACCATTTTGTGATATTGTTATCGCAGTGATTCAGTATACACAATGGCATATTATGTATGAGTTTGAATGCCTATTCACGAAATGCAGAAGCTCAATTGTCACCTTTAGCTGATGCGTGGGAGTCTCTTTGCCCAGAAGGCCCAATATCCTCTCATATCTGTTTGTGCGATGTATAATCGAAACTGGTAGCCTTACAGGTATGTTCGGAAACATTGAAGTTCATCGTCGTCTTGGCTCATCCTAAGCGTATACAGCTCTGATCGCCACCGTTAACTCCGTTATTTTCCTATCGTTTTCAAACAGTGCATACATAACGCTTGCTTAGCAGTGATTCTAGCGAAGCTCTACTCGAATTCCCTCCTTGTCATGTTTAATTCTCAGGACTCGAATAATCGGCGCCAGGAATTGGGTTGGGTTCAGCCTCGTCTACCTGCGTAGAGGGAGAGGCGATAGGCCTGAAAGACGACAGAGAAGGCAAGAGGTCTCTGAAACAGCGGGAGCGTCGCTGCAAGAGCCGCCGCGATGAGCCCTAAGGGGGCGACAGTGACTTTGCCGACCAATGGGTTGGACTAATGACTGGGGAGAGGTGATAGAGCTCGATCTGTCGTAAGATAGCCGTCACGCAACTAGGGGATTAGATGTAGTGTGTGTGTGTCCAAGTTCGAGCATGTCGACAATGCGTATGTATCGCGAAGCGCGGGATTATCACTAAGACCAGTATTAGAATTCTCGTCCACTAGAAACCGGAGATATGAATCAGTTTCCACACCTGTGTACCGCCTACGAAGTAACTATGTCCGAGACCCACTATCAGCCTCTCCTCAGTCCCTTCCACACCTCGGTCATGTCCACAGACACTTTCTCCGCTCGCAGCTCCAACCCTGTCACGTTCCTCAAGAATAGCCCCGTGTCAGACTGACACACGGTGCCCTTGGCGGGCAACGTGCCGTTGACTAGGTACGCGCGTATGGCCTGATTGGTGCATGTGCTTGGCGAAGACAAGGACGTGTGCTAGACGACGATCAGCATGTTGTACGGTATGTGCAAAGAGGAGACGTACGCCGGTCGAGTTTTGTACGAGGAGAACTGAGTGTTCGAAGCAGCTGGCATGTTCATACCGCTATATCTGGGTTAATATCGCGCAACCAGCTTATGAGAATGATGTCGTACCCTGAGATCGGAGTAACGGGGTCTACAGCGAGTGCGTCAGTATGCACAAGCACCGGAAATGAATGAATGCTCACGGACCTAATGTGTTACTGATAACAAGAAGTGGGGTGCTCGTAGCAGTCGTGAACGACCCTTAAGAGCGAGAATTCGTCAGCATGAGGAATATTGGACCTGTACCTGAAACGCACCATTGAACCTGTCTGCCAGCACTGATTTTCCACCCTCTACTCGCGCTTCATCAGTGGCTTTCAACGGATTGTAAGCGACGGTCATCTTACGCACAGCGGCCCCTCGGACAAAGGGTACCACGTTGCCGCGAAACGGCGATTTGTCTGCCATCTCGTCATAACCGTCCTTCGCTTTCTTGTATCGTCGTGACCACTGAGCTCTCTCCGCAACATCGCCACATGCAATCGGCGACGCAGTGTCCAAGAATCCAGAAAACAACGGAACGCTAGAGTCATACTGGCACCTCGACAGCTGGTCGTTCGCCGCCTTGACCGAGCCCGTGAAAATCGGCTGCGCGTCTCCCTGCTCGAGCGCGCGGTAGGGCGTCAAAGGTCGACGCCGCGTCGGTCGTGGGCTCGTAGAGACTCTGGAAGAGCTGCAAAAGGAGGATGCTGCTGTCGACGGTGCCGAAGACGGTGTTCGTGGGTCTGTGTTGTTGTACACGAGTGTGAGGCGTGAAGGCGGACGGAAGGGCGAAGATTCGCGCGACGCGGGCCTGGACGAGCTCGGGTGTGGCTTCGTGGAGAACACAGTTAGAGGGGCCGACGGAGACGCAAGCGGCGTAGACATTCTGAAGTGTGGCATCCGCGAGCGAGGGCGAGGATGACCAGTTTCCTGGAAATAGGTAGACGTCAATTTTTACGTTGGTGAAAGCGACCAAAGATGCTATCCCTCGATACCACTCATGGGAGTTGAGGACACCGTCGATGATGAAACGGCCCACATTGTTAGGGAACATAGCAGCATAACTGAGATTATTAACTCGTGAAATTCCGAGTGACCAGGTAACGAATATCGACTTACGTGGCACCTAGAACAGAGCCGTATCTGACATTAATGTGGTCAGCACCGAAAGCATTTTTTAAGTCAAGGTACTCACGAGACACCCCAATAGTTGACTTCATCATGCCCAAAAGCTCTGGCGATCTGAAGCATGTCTGTTGCGACAGCGGCTGTCCCGACGCTCTCGGCAGCTTCTTTGTATCGATCCACCGCAAGCTGTCCAAGGAGCTGAGCTTGAGCGTAAAATTGTCCAAACGCGGATGCGGACATCGTTGACGAAAATTTCAACGGATACGCCGAGTAAAATTCGAAAGCCTCCGCGGGGTCATGGAAAAGTGAGAGCGTAGGTGTAGACTCGCCAACGCCCATACGGATGCCTGCCATCAATATTGCGACAAATAGAGTGATTAAAAAATGCCCACCGCGGGGATCGAATCCGACGAGGTCGTACTGGGGGCCGACAACTTGACGGAAGTACGCCTCGTTTGTCATAACGTAGGATGTTCCGGCTCCTCCGGTCCACCTGCGAGTGAATCGTTGAGATTACTGAATAGATATGGACCGATATTGAAACACACCAGGGTTGAACAAGAGTGGTCCGAGATACTGCGGATCGTCTTTCGAAAAGCTGGAAGGCGACATCAGGATAGCTATCGAAAGCCTGCCCAGCATTCGGGTTTTGAGTATTGGAGCGGAACCTGTGTTCACGCCGGGCCAAGAATGTCAGCGTTGGTAGCCGTCTCTCGAAAGCAGTAACATTACCGTGAGCTTCGCACATTGGTACCTCTCATAGCAGGGCTCCCAGGATGGGTTTTTGGATGGGAGTGCAATTAAATTCCATATAGGGGGGGAGCGATCTACAGTTATGCGCGAACTGAGTATCTCATCAGGAGTGGACCATATCAAGCCTTACTGTGGGACCAATTGAAAGTATCGTCGCGTGCCACGACAGTCCTTGAGCTGGCGGACAAGGCAAGAGTGAGGAGGGCGACAGCGGTTACGCAGGGCATCGTGATCACCAGGGATGTCTCTGGAAATCCTGGCAGGATACGTCGCCCTATAAATACGCGTGTCGGCACGCGAGCCTGAGCGCGTGCGCGTTATTCATTGCATAGTCGGCTCCGCGTTTGCGCGCAGCCTCGCGACGAGTCGATCAAGAAGCTTGCTTCGGAGTACTTGTAGCGAGATACTGACTCTTGTTTTTACACACGTCTAGCTATCCGAGGAAGTATGACTCGAACATTGCAGAGGTATGCGTGCTTGGTGGGATTTACTGCAGATCCACGTTGAAAATCGATGACACGGCCTGTGAAGCGGTCTGTGATCCAGGACGCCATATGTGAAGCGGAAACGCACTATAAGCATAACCTATATTCCAGCTTCAACTCCGTCCTTGGAAGATCTGACTATGCGCGACCGAGTGTTTGCATGAAACTTTCAAAGTTACACTGGCCGACACTGCGCACGCACGCGCTATCGTGGTTGAACAGAACCAAACTTCGTGATTTGAGCAACTGCTGGTGCGATAGGGGTAGATGGTATCCTCTTATGGGTATGCCATATAATGATGGGTGCCATTGTGCGGGTGAGTGTTACTCGAGCAAGTCGACGCGTCGCGGAAACGACGCGACGTCACGCTTTCTCTGTGACCATCACCCGTGACTCCGTGACCACACCCATCACCGCTTACGTCACCAGCTAGAGGAGGGCGCCCTGGTGAATGTCTTCCAAGTTTCTTCCGCACTACCAGGTCGCGAATGAGGTGAATCCCTTCTTCCCTTATGGTCGATGGCATAATTTCTCACACAACGCTTCATTTGAGCCCTTTGCACCCGCATTATCGCAGATTGACTCCAACCTGGGGCGGCAGGCGGCAGCAAAGCATACTATGGTGGGGGTCCGAGTCTGCGCATTACGCGGAAGATCGGTCAGCGAAGACCGCTGCACATGAAGCTCTCAATTCGCATCACGGATGCCTGGCTATGACTCTAGCTTAGCGGGAAGCCTAACGTAGTACCGCGTGAGCAGCAGCTCAGCTCCACCCAGGTCTCCCGTACGTTGAACCTTTTACATTTGCAGAACGAAACCATATATAAAAGAGGGATGCTCTTCGAGTCGATGTCTATGTGTAGGACTTGTTTGTGTGAGGTCCAGCAAATGCGCCTTTTTCTAGCTCTCAGCTTTGTTTCTGCACACTGTTTGGGGATATCTACCGCTTCATTCCTAGGACGTGATACGGACTTTTAACTGGTCGAACTGTAAGTTTTCGTCTTCGTCTTCAGGTTCATAGTCTTAGCACAGACAATACTAGATCTCCTCCTCTCCGAGCCTGCAAACATCCGCCTGCTATGATGGTTTTCGGTGTGCTAAATTAACAGTACGTCGCATAAACTTTGATCATCATCACCTGCTGTGGGGAGCTTGAGCTGAGCTTGAATATTAGGTATCTCTTCAGTACTCTGGACCCTTCTGGCGGGCGAAGCACACATTGCGCTGCTCATCTACCTTCGAATCTCTCGACAGGTGATCCAAGTTACCTCGGCGGCCGCTCTCCTGTTCAATCCAGGTATGGTGACTTCCAGAATGCTTGTGTGGATCGTATTCTCACAGGCAAACACACAGGTGGACCCGGAGGCTCAGGTGATACAGTATACTCTTCTTGAATTCGGCACTTACTTCCGTGAGGTCATTGGTCCGCAATATGATCTCGTCGGGTTTGACCCTAGAGGTTAGTCGAGCCACGATCCCGTATGGGTTTCATTCGTTCCCTTGATTAACGAAACCATGCGCTAGGCATTGGCTTCACAACTCCTCCTTACCCGATCGCTTTCTTCAATTCACCCCCTGGAAGCGCTGGAGCTCTACGCGTCCTAACCCGTTCAGTCTGAACGAGTCTATCTCCTCGTTGGGTCGCGCATATGCTAAGGGTCAACTTTTGGGCGACCTTGCGGAGCAAAGCGGAACAAACTCGCAGTGGAGAGTGTATCTACTCCAGCTGTGGCAACGGATATGGTGAACATTGCCAGGGCCTTCGGCTTCGAGTCCGTCAACTATTGGGGAGTCCTCGTAAGTCTAACGTCTTTTCGATACTGAGACGCTGATATTGAGGTCCTCTTCAGCTACGGAACCGTCCTAGGTGCAACGTAAGCGATGATTCAACTATCGGTAGAGTGCGAGCCATTCATATCGCGCGTGCAGCTTCGCGGCTATGTTCCCTGACCGGGTCGGCCGCTTCATCATCGACGGGCGTCGTCAATTCTCACGACTGTATGCCGGTAAGAGTCCATTTTGTCGTAGCTATCTACTACCCTTCTGACACATTTCACAGGAACTTCAAAAAGCTGGCTTTTGCATACGGAAGAAGCTCTGACGTCATACTACGACGCGTGCGTTGCACGCTGGACCCTACCCTCTGTGCCCTGTACGCAAAAACTCCAGCTCCGCCATCCGTGACCGTGTCACCGTCCGTTCTCGATTCTCTCTGCACGTCAACCCAGTACCCGCTTCGAAACATGCGTCGACCCTCGGCATAGTGGATGGATGTACGGCTTGGTTTACTACCACCTCTTCCAGGATGCTCTACTTTCCCTTTGCACTCGGCGAGAGCTTTGCCGAGTCCATCGTTGCCCTCGAATCCGGCAATGCCTCCCGCTATAACCAGGGCTCTCTCGAGTCAGCGATCGAATCGTTCGAGACCTGTGACTTCGACATGTCACACAGCCCTTGTTCCCGGCTTTCATCGACGTGATTGCGCCAATCGCATGCGGGATAGCCAAGGTCTGGGGGAAACGAACCATACAAGAGGCTCAAGACGAGTACAGCGAGCTGTTTGCGCAAACCGGATTCTGGAGCGTAGCCTCCCCAAAAATGGATTGAATGTTTGGCGGCGCCATGCGCGTGAGTGTCTGCGATCTCTACGAATCCTGAGACGAAACTGAGAGTCTTTGTTCAGGACGTGGAACATCACCGCCAAGGATCGATTCAACGGTAAGACAAGTAGCAAGCGCGCATATTTACACTCATTCATCGGATCTCAGGAACGTTTTCGTAACCAACACTAGCGAGCCGATATTTGGTCATCAGCAACACCCTAGGTAAGCGTTTCCTTCGTTGCGGGAAAAACGTACTTAGTCTAACTTCAACTTGATCAGATCTCATCACGCCGATTGAAAGGTATGCACCCGCATAAACGTAGCCTTGAGCACACCACTCAGTGACATGCTCGAACAGCGGGCGCAACATGTCTGCTGGATTCGCAGGCTCCGTGCTCTTGGAGCAGAAAACTCTACAGGGGTATGTCGAATCTCGTACACGAACAAAAGTTGACACTTTCGCAGCACACTTCGCTCTCCGGGCTTCAGCACCTGTACGGCGGCTCCGCAAAGATGCGCCATCCGGTCGTACTTCATGAACGGGACGCTACCCGCACCGGGCACGATCTGTCAAACGGACACCCAGATCTTCCAGAACCCGGCCAACTCCAGCGCTGAGGGGGCGTGACGTTCCCCAAGGGGTCGATCTTCAACTCCAGAGACGTACTCGAGACGAGACACGATGACGTGTCCCAGGAGAGCCTGTTTGATCGGGCCGTCCGGCTTTTGCGAGAGTCGACATCTCCTCATCGTGGAGGGCTCATGCGCATGCTTTCGTCGAAATGCATGAGCGAATTGACTAGGATGCTATCGGAGGACATTTGCCTTCGGCTACCGGTTTCGTGCACCTGCCCATGTAACCTCTGGTACGATCTCAAACTGCCTGGATGAAAATCGTCTGGATGAATACTGCCTGGAATTTGCGTGGTGTTTCCCCATTCCATATGTATGCCGAATTCATCCCAGATTCATCCTGACCAACATTGATCCACCCAGATCAAACTGATTTCATTGTAAACTCGTGGTTTCCTCAATTATTGAGTCTAACCAATGGGTATTTCAACTCTGTGTAACGTGCGTTAGCTTTGTGTCGAATTTGTTGTCAGAGCCGTTCTCGCGGTTCGGTTCATCTGAGTGGTTGATGCCATCAGACAATTGAATGAGACGACCCGTCCGAGCGTGTGGCCTCGGCATGCCGCAATATAAACATGATCCCTGATCACAGCTCCCGTTATGTGATCCTTTGCTTTGCGGACCTATGTGTGAGTGGTATCAATCATTGTATCTGCTGTCGATTCGATGGAATGGTGATTAATCATCAACATCTACTTCTTAGATTAGTGGCCCCAGCTCTAAGACCCTCCAACGACAGTCCGTAGCGCTGGCCTCTCCTCGACGTGTGAGTAGTCACTGCTTGATAATCACCGGGACTCCGACTCTTACCTGTGAAGTGGTGATAGTAGGGCACATCTCGTGAGAAGTTATGCTTCGCGCGATTCGCACTCAATGCATGCGTCGCGAGAGGTCACAGGGGCCGAGTGGTATGAGACGCACCCGACGTCGCAAATACATCCCCATCTCTCTCCACATTGCTTGTTTCCACGAATGGAGCCATGATAGATCGAGGAATCTGCTAATTTATGGATGAAGTAATCCATTGAGGTGCGTATGGGCCAGTGCTGCCCCCCCTAATCCATCTTCGCACGAACCGGGCTCTCTCTAACGTTCGTCTCTCCAGCTCGTGCATGTGCATATTCAAGACTTACATTTGACACGACTCATTATTTCGAGCGAAAATCCCTGTGAGCTCGGCACCATTGTAGTATGCCCCGCCGCAACCTCCTGTCATTCAATATCATCTTTGACAACGCAACTGATACGTACCGACATCCATCAGTGAAACATGTGAGCAATGGTGCCGCCGGCGCGGGAAGACCCCGTATTTCCCACTGACATATAACAGCGACGATAATCCAGGGGATATCCTCGCCTGTCTGCTGTCTTGCTGCCCGTACTTACACAGCTTCTTTCCACAGCCTTGTTTGTTCGGCAATACATTCGTTCAATGTCATACACGCAAATAATGAGTAACGAAAACAGACGTGCTACCTACTTCAGCCGTACCATCAATGTATGTAATTGTGTATAATCTTTACGACATTCTTCGATAGAAGTACTGACTCGTGTATCAGCGCGACATCTGTGGTAAGCTCTCGCTCAGCAGTTTTTTTTCGCAAATATTGATCATGCTCGTCCGGTGACGAAATGCATAGCTACTCGGCTATGTACTCAACTGGGGCCTTTTCGGAGCGCTTCAAATGCAATTCTGTTTTGTGTTTCATGCCTTCTGGCCTCAATACACGGTGCACTAAACCCCCCTTAGATGTATACTTCGTCTCTTTCACTAGGGACCGCTGGACTGTAAAGGCGATAGTGTACTTTGTCGTGCTTTTGGAAACAGCCCAGACTTTCATGGTGACGAACGATGCTTTCAACGCGTATGCTCTCTCGTTCTCCAACTTCAACGAGTTTTGAACAAAACCCGGAACGCATGGCTTGCGGTCCCATTGCTAAGTGGCCGTAGGCAAGTAGAAATCTTCGTACGTTTAGGTTGGAGCTAACGCCATCTACTGTCAATCAAACTTAGTGAGCTTTGTGGTTCAAGTATTTTACGGGTACAGATTGAGCGTCCTATCTGGCTCATTAATCATACGAGGATTAATCTTGCTGGTACGTGAGAGCCGTATCATAACGCGAAAACAAAATGAAGACTTTATGTTACTAGCTCGCTCTCACCCAGTGCATTGCCGGTATTGTGTGCGGCGTACAGACCCTGCAAATCGGCGAAGTCAGCTTACTAGCGTCAAGAGGGCTAATCAGCACGTCTGTAAGTCGGTCCCTCACAATTGAGCAGAGGCATAGTGCCTGTTGACAATGTTTCTCCTAGATATGGTTGGTAGGATGCGCAGTATGCGATGCGGTGATAGCGACGTCGATGGCATCCTATGTGGGTCTTCTTAGCTGACCTAGCTTTGATAACACGACCTCACACATGTTGTTAGATCCTGCGGCAAAGCAATCTTCATCTCAGAAGCCGCGGCATCCTTGGATCATGCTTGTTCGCGGCGTTCTGGAGTCTGGCGTCCTGACTGGTGCGTTAAAGTGATGAGTTTTACGCACTCTAATTGATCGGCTCTTCAGCGGTGGTGGCAGCTGTTGATCTCATCCTTTTTTGCGGTTTCCCAACAAAGCCTACCATGCCTGCGTTTCTCTTGTACTATCGAAGCTTTACTCAAACTCGCTGCTAGCAATGCTCAACTCCCAAATCCGGATCGTTGGAGCTCGCAACGAGGTGTCATGGAGCAGCAAGCCGCTAGACATAATCTCCCTGTCGCAAACGGCGCTGAAGATGTATCTAATTCACCATCACATGCAGACTACTCAGAGGACATGAACAAGAGTACCACAACCAGGATAGTTTTGAGTCCTGTTGGGGCAGCGGAAATGCTGGGGAAAATGCATGGAAGCCAGAAGCCATGGAGCGAGGTCATAACTCTAGATGATGTTGTAAGCCCTTCGCCATACACTACCTTCTATCGGGAACGATATGAGCTAACTATCATCAAAAGCACCCAAAATCATCGAAGCCTTGACGAGAACGTAATTGAACTTGATAACAGCCGCGCTGTTGATCATTTTCTACGTTGGCCTGAGAGCAGAATGCATGTATTCACACACTAGCCCATATTCATGCGATCAAAGTAATGGCTTCTTAATAATGATCTTCTGCGATTGACTATATTAATTCCTTCGGAAATATATACGTGGACATAATACCATATCACTTTGGAGCTATGAGATGTTTTTCAAACTTCAGCGCCTCTATGATCATGCTCTGCGCCAGGATGAGTGATTATATATCAGATCTTTTTGTTCAAGCCTAGGTTGTGGTGTGTTGATCAGTATATCATATGCTCTCCTCGAAATCATTTGACTCCACTTCTTCGCTTCTTCGCGTTGTGCACAGCGCTGTTCATGTTATATAATAGCTCGGATTAGAACGCAACTATGGTGGGCTGCGCATTGTGAACTTGTGAACCCAGCCCTCGTAGACCGTGCCCCTATCTACTCACATTAAACTCATCTCATAATATGGATTTACCTGCGTCGGTTTGTGGCACAAATGTAAGTGATCTGCGAGCTCGTAAGCATTGCTCTCATCCAATTTTCAATTATAGTGCTACGCCTATAGTAAGGATAAAGTTTTATACTAGCTGAAAGCGTGTATTTCTCATCTCAACAATCAGCTTCTAGGATACGTCTTAAACTGGGGGCTTTGTGGCGTACTGATAACTCAAGTCTTGTGAGTTCTTACACGTCAACCTACTCGATATAGCCTTCCAACCCATGGCAGATCTCTACCATGTTTCCTTCCCAAGTGACCGCAAAACTCGCGAAGACAATAGTGTACTTCCTTTTAATGATTGAAACCGCGCAGACCGTTATCATTACCCATGATGCTTATGTCGCCTATGTGCGCTCTTTCGGGAACCCAGACGGATTGGATGTTATGCAAAATGAATGGTTGGCTGTTCCGGTTATAAGTGCACTCGGTACGTTAATTATCCCACAATCATACAAGGATCCTCTGAGTCATGTTGAGCAGTTAGTGGCGCTGTACAGATGTACTATGCGTATCGACTAGGAGTATTGTCTGGATCGTGGAAGCTAAAAAGCGTTGTATCAGTGTCTGTCCCTTCGTTTCATTTCCGTTGTGTCTAATCGATGACGCTGATAATATAGATTGCGCTGACTCAATGTGGATCGGGTATCGCTTGTGGTGTGCAAGCGTTTCAGATTGGGAGTTTTTCTCAGCTCGCGGCGCATGAGTTCGTCAGCACTTCGGTAGGACATGCGATACAGTTTTGGATAATTCATTATGCTCATGGTTGGACAATATACACGCACAGATCTGGCTGGCAGGCAGTGCACTCTGTGACATCGCCATTGCAGTATCCATGGGTTATTATGTAAATCCATAATATTTTTGCACTCCAAGGCACTTCTTCTAACTGAAAGAGTCAGCTAATAACTCGTACTTCCATTGTCAGGAAGCCAGACTATATTATCATATCTCTGATCCGCTGTGTAATTGAGACTGGAATCCTCACAGGTATTTTCCACACCAAATACATACTTTTTGAATCTGACTTACTCTAATTCTAGCAATTATAGCAACAACTGATCTCGTTCTCTTTTTGGCCTTTCCACACAACGCTTATCATGCTTGCATTGCGTTGATACTCGGGAAGCTTTATTCCAACTCTCTTCTCGTCATGTTCAACTCTCAAACCCGAATTATCGGCGCCAGAAATTGGGCTCCAGATGTACGGACACGAGACAATGGCAATGATCTGTCGTGCCAAACGTCGAATGACTCCTGGAGCCCGCACTCAAGCACGGCAGCAAAGGATAGACCGCGTATTACACACAAGACAGCAGTTGTACTCGATACAAAGCGTCCGATTGAAGGTCTGACGCGATCGAATGGATATTGACACATGGAGACTCGGAGAGATGATTGATTTGAATAGAGGATAAGGCGAGTCCCATAATACAATCGCGAGCCATCGTATTGCTTATTCGGCTCTAAACTCCGTTCAGCACTTCGGAATTTCTGAGAACGCTAGCGATAGCCCCACCATTCATGGTCAGGAACGTTATGATTGAAAAAAAAAAACAAAGAAGATGGATTGGATGATACTGTTCCTGCATTATGCGCTCAATGATGATAATTAGTATTTGGACAGTACTTATGGTTACATCGAGTCTCACGAGGCTATGCCAGTCTCCGGTGTACACGCAGGTACAGCGACTACGTGAACTCGAGAGTGAGACTCACTGCTCTTGACCTCTGCCATCTCCACATCATACTGTGACAATATTCTCCCTCCGGAGCTTGAATCGACGCCAGTACTAAGGTTTGTTTCTACGCGCATGAGAGGGCGGATACGGAGCGTGTCAAGCGATCTGCGCGTGGTGCCTGCCGGAGCAATCTCATGCCGTGTGCCGTACATCGTCTCTATAGTCTTGCCCTGGTCGACACGGATGATAATGAGATTGAACGATATACCCTAAAAACGAGTAAGTCATGTGCTCATCTGAGGCAGCAAGTACGGCGCACAATAATTTGCACGACCTACGAGACAAAAAGAGAATTAGCCATTGCGCTCTGGAACAAATGGCGTGTCACCTACACAGTCAGAGACCCCGTATTGCGCGTTGTTACCGGCAAGGTATACTGCAAAGAAGCAGACGACAGACAATGTGTACATGAGGCCCGACTCGACGATGATGCGTGTCGCACGCTTCAGCGCGCTGTCGTTGCTCAGCATGACGCCGACGAGCTTCCTCGTTTGTCTCTCTGTCGCCCATATCTTATGCACAATCATCGCTTCGAATCGGTCTGAGCACTGAGGACACACGCGGTAGTGGAGGTGATAGGACGTACCGGTCGCAATGAGGTTAAGGACAAGTGTGCTGACTACAACCGACGTAATGAATGGGGTCAATTTCGAAGTGTTGAGAAGAGCGCTTGTGTGGAGCGTAAAGTCGATGTAGCACTCGACGACGGAGGTTGCTATGTGTACATGAGCCAGGTGGTTAGAAGCCAACAACACGGCGCACGTACCAATGCCGGCACCCCAGATCATGCATAGTGGTAATATCACAAGCCAGTTGCGCCCCATACACAATGAAACATCGGTAGATCTGTGTATAGGGAACTAAATTTGTAATTAGAAGCTAAGCATATGAGATGCACATACCAGCATTCCATCCGCTATGCTTGTTTGGGCGTTGTATGTCACAGTCTTCATTACGTTGACCCAATATGAGATGTCGTGGAACTCCCCAATGGCACCGCCGGCACCGTGGTACCAGACGAAGGCGTCAAGAACATGTCGGAGGAGTAACGCCACATCGAAGGTAGCAACCGCAAACAATACGAGTGTCACCACAAGGAAAACGATGCGCTCGCGCGTGAAAGTACGCGATCGTTCTTGATTAGCAAGACGTACATGCACATGCCGAAGGTGACTAGGTACAACCCTTCGATGAGAACGGTGAGGATCGTCCCACCCGGATACAATGTGCTACTCACCAAAAGAACATGCTCTCCATGAAGAGTGCGACGAGCTGGGCAGCATCGACAGGAAAGTCAGCCATGTTTGTGAGGGAAAGGACGAAGCATGCGTGCCTTGGTCGTGCCTGTCTGGCGCATATTTGCCCGCCTCGACGAGATTTCCACATCATCAAAGCTACTAGTACCACCACCATCCAGAACATGGAAACGTCCTCAACCTAATCGGCTCCCATGGGCCCTTTGTGGAAATGAGGAATCCTAATATGCCGCGGATTCGGGCCTTCCCGGGTCTAGTCTGCTGGGAAGAGACAGATGCTGTACGGCGGGACGCATGGACGTCACGCGAGAATGCGGCGGGGTGGAAGCATGGTAACCCGAGATCAAGCCACCGAGATATATATCCATACTCCCGACGGAGATGACTTACACGTAGAGGTGTAGCTCCCTGAGGTTTCAAAGTCCCGAAGTCCGACCTTGCGTTTTATCGTTTCGAGAGATATTTTAGGATGATTATCGTGCTCAATGGACTTTGAAATCTGGCGCAAAGTACAATAGTACTCATGTCATGGCGACATCGGCCCGTCTGAGCAGAGAAACGCTGCGTACACGGTTCCGCACAGTCCTTGTCTAACCTGTGTACGAAGGCGGTGGATCCAGCTCTGAGTACACGTCTACTTCCGAATCATCAAGGCCTTGCTCGTACTCGGTCACACTGTAGATTGGAGCTGGTCTCGCCGGCAGAGGTCGCGGGGGCCGTTTGAAATGTATGTCGTGACTACAGAGGGCGGCTGTGCCGTCGAGCGCTCTACGTTCGCGGGAGACGTTCTGCTCTCGGGTAGAGACCGAGTACTCTGAGGAGCCGAAGGTGGTTTCGTGTCTTGAAGCTAAGAGAGTTGCGTCGGAGTAAAGGGCTCGCGCGAGTGCGGGGACGCGAATGTCGTAGGCACCTCGGTCATGAGCCCGCCGGGGTGATCCGACCCGGCGGATGCGCGCTTCCTTCCTCCTCTTGCAAAGGAGCACTACGCGCGAGGACAAGTATGATTGCGCACAGAGGGACCACGATAGCTGGAAGTACTATGTGGAGTGGTGAAGACGGGTGGTCGGGCGTGGGGTCTGCGGCTTGCAAAGCCGGAGAGCTTTGAGCGATGGGGCTGCGACGTGGAATCTTGCACGGGCAAACTTTGCGACTGCAAATGGGCACTCGATGCTGTGATAGATGTGGGGCTGCCCAGAGAGCTGTTGGGAGATGGCTGAGCAACTATAAGGGTTGTGGATGGTGATGACAAGGAGGCTGAGGAGGAAGGTGTCTGTGCAGCGAAGGAGGGCGAGGAGGATAAAGATGTCATGGCGGACAGCGCACTGGACAGTTGCAGAGGTGCCGAACTCTGAGATGTCTGCGTGTCGGCATTTTCTGACATGCTGCTGCTACTGAGTGGTGCTTGATTAATCCCAGTAGGACCGTTCAAGGGCAAAAATTCGAGGTAGTCGAACCAATATGTCGCGTTATCTGAGCTGACCCGCGACGCCGGTAACAGTGAGCTGGTGCTGTCCACCCGGCAGAGAGAGCGGACGTGAAGAAATTGTGTTGGTAGAGGGTTTCGTTTGTTAAGGGCGAGTTTGCTCTGACAGGAGCCCCTCCGTCCATGGAGTATGTGACGGCCGCCGTGATGCCGTCGGAGAGGGAAATTTGCACAGTACCGAACACAGAAATTTGGATGCCTGCATGATCAAGACCTTACGCTTAGAAGCCGTACAAAGCTATCGTGTGATGCAATTATTGTCACATACCTGTGAAGATGAATGAGAACGAGGAGCCGTTGGCTGCCATACCATGCGTCGTTCTGCAGCAAAGTGTTAGCAGCTTCTACATGAACGCAAAATTTTAGCGAAGACTGACTCAAGGTATTCAGTATCGCTACCACCAGTCCACCACGCCCCCGAGTAGCTGATACGGGAATCCGAATCGTCCACGGTCACCGTGTTTGACATGAAGGTTCTGGGAAAGGATAGGTATGAGTAGCGTGGATGGAGCCAGAGGGTATGGAGAAAAGAGCGCACGAGAATGGGACCCCCCAGCTTGAGTCGACCAGTCCCAGCACTGATGAACGTTAGCCCTATTTCCTAGAGCGAACAAGCGGAAAGTGACGGTTCAGATCAACCTCCATTCGCAGCTATGTCTGAAGTGTGATGACTGTTCCTTCCGGCCTATTGCGAAGTGCTCAGACCCCGCCTCTGCGTGAGAGGTACCGTTGAGGCCGCTTCCATTTTCAGCAGGTTTAGCGTTGTATATCACGGAGAATCACCATACGGAGGAGCGTGCTCAGACAGCTTTGACATGTGGCGGCCACTGAAGCATATGTATCTGTTGAGACATGTCCTTTTTCCCGATGCCCTACGCGACGAAAGAACATCAGAGGTTTCCTGTGCATAGCGAGCGAATACTCACCCTGCTGCCCTTGCCGTATGAACGACACAGTCCCTCCACGTCTCCGGAGTCACCTCACGGTATAACATTCTCCTCAGGCTCTTCACAATACCCTCCACAGCTCAAGTATGCCAGGTATCCGCATTTCGACAGACATTTTGATGAAGGGCTAACGACCTTAATACGGTTTCGCGGAGGGTGGACCCCCGGAGATGCGAAGCCTGGTGAGATGATCTTGACAATTGAGCGATACGTGCCAGTGGGAAAAGCAAAGGAATGATTGACCGGAGTGACTGACCGACCTCTGGCACATCAAGCACTCTTCCTAGACGAAATCACAGCGTCACAAGAATCCACAAGCAAAGCTCCCTGTACGTACATATAGCGTACGCTTTATTAGAGCGCAGTATCATGAGCTCATGCTCGCGCATTAAGGATACACAGAGTGCTGTGCTGTGCAGCCCGTGGAGGTCAAGAGAAAACGCGCGCATGGTAGGGCTTGCTGGCCGGGGAACTTTAAGAGCCCGATCAGTGATTGCGGGCAAATGCCGAGACGCTGCCAAAACTTGTATCCCCCCGAAAACCTCTACTCCACCGACCGCGATGGCCATCGAGCATGCATTAGCAACCTTGCCAGAAATGATGCAAATCATCACCTATTACTCTAAAGCTTGTCATCATCAACATTCTCAACTACAGTTTCGCCTCGACTTGGCCGCTCTTCGTCGAAAAACTGGAGTCGTTGGTTCGATCCCTGCTGTGAGCACACTCATCGAACATTGTTTCAAGCCAGTCAAGTCACACTCTCAAGCTTCAGAGAGAACGCCAGTGTCCAAGCACCGGTGGCTCTAATCAGAGGCACCCTTTCCGAAATTGATGTGATCAGAGGATCGTATGGCCTCATGTGCCTTGATACTTGTTGGTCTAGGTACACCATCCATGGGTCGTGCTTCTGACGGAATCTACATAGTCTCAACAATCCACCTCTGGAGAAACTCCTTCTAAAGATCATGAAGCGGATTCTCCACGTAGAGATAGCACATCTGGGGTACGAAGGTGTGTCTTGAGTGTCCTTCCTCTGACTCGTCCATTGACCCGTTAGTAAAGATATTTCGCACGGTATGCGCGCATGACCTCTAGACATTAAATCTCGAAGGAGAGGAATGTTTGCAACAAGGATACATAAAACCGCGTTTGAGAGCCTCGCAGACATCCTGCAGTCTCCACATTGCGCAACGAGGGAAAATGAAGGCTACCCGCATCCCAACGGTTGCTATCCTACTCTCCGTCCTATTGTCCGTGAGCGCAGCACCCACTTCAAAGGAAGAAACACTTTTGCTCTCTATCCCGAGGAGCGAGCAGCTTCTTTGGGCAGAATACGCGCCCCCACTTCGCCCTCGGACGATATGAAGCTCCACCTGTCAACTGTGCGATAGATCAGGTGAGAACCACGGCCGGGATCTCCTCCTCTCAGAGTTACTGATGCAAATTCAGGTTAACATTGTAAAAGCGTCGTTTTTTTCCTTTGCTACCCCGGACGATTTTAATGTGGACCCGCAGCTTCAGCGTCACGGTGCGCGCTTCCCAACGTCAGCTGCCGCCGCTGGCATTGTTGCTGCTCTGGGCAAAATACAATCCGTGCAAAGCTTCAACCATCCCGATCTACAGTTCCTACATAACTTCACGTATGACCTTGGTAGAAATGACTTGGTACCATTCGGTGCAACTCAGTACGTACTACTAGCGGTCGAACAGCCAAACATGACTTGATGTTCACCACCCAGATCGCAAGGACGCGGGCGTAGAAGCCTTTACGCGGTACTCGCACCTCTTCAAAACGAACAATGTCCCTTTCGTACGCTCGGATAGCAGTCAGCGTGTCATTGACAGTGCTAGATAAAAATTGGACCGCCGGTGAAGTCGTTCCGCATCGTTCGCCCCTTCGACCGAGGCTTACAGTAAAATAGGTGTCGCGGCTGCCAGCAACAGTCAGTTGTTCCCGAGGCTTGATGTAATCCTGAACTCAAGCGCAAGTCTATGTCTACAACTTCACTCACATTATAATACTAATATTTACATAGGGGAATGATACACTGGAGAATTCTTGCCCGGCAGCGCCTACATCCGAGGCAGAAGACGAAACTTGGATCAACACCTTTGCACCTCCGATCACGAAGTTTCCTCAACGACGCCGCTCCTGGATGCCAATTTTGACCAAACCAACCTCGACGTCTTCATTCTTATTACCCTTTGCCCATTTGAGACCGTCGCCAAGGAAACGAAGAGCCAGTTCTGCACGCTGTTCGAAGGCATACCCGGCGCGTTCGACGGACTCGAATATACCGGTGACTTAGATAAGTATTACGGTACTGGGTGAGTTCAGCGTTCCATTCGAGTAAATATCTATAATCGCTAAACACACATGTTTTATGGTCAGCTACGGAAATCCGCTGGGCCGCGTGCCAAGGGTCGTCGGGTACGGTGAACGAGCTTCTCGCAAGACTCACGGGCACCCCCGTACACGACGAGACGACGACGAACCGCACGCTCGAACGCCGATTCGGCGACATTCCCGCTCAATCGCACTATCTATGCCGACTTTTCGCACGACGACCAAATCGCAGCCATTCTAGCGGCACTCGGACTCTTTAAGCAGACCGAGGATCTTGATCCTACGAAACCAAATCCGAGGAGGACGTGGCGCGCGAGCACACTCGTGCCCTTCTCGGGACGCATGGTAGTGGAAAGGTTGAGGTGCAGGGGGGACGAGGCCATGGTCAGGATATTCGTTCAGGATATCCTAATGAACCTGGCCTTCTGTGGCTACGCTGACCCGAGTGGGCTGTGCACCCTGGAGAAATTTTGCGAAAGAGTCAGACATACGCGGAGAGTAGTGGAGGAGGCGACTTTCTAAAATGTGTTTCGCGACTAGCGCTGCAACGAACACGCCATAGTCAAATCGCTCAATCTTCGTAATGACAGCGCCTTGGACACCATCGCAGTATGATGAATATGAGAAGGAGAACATCGGTCATACCGGGGGAAACTCATTGATGACGGGTGAGCCGGAAAATTATACCTTGCCAGGATACTCACGACTATGACTTTGATCGAACATGACCGGGTCAACGTGATGTTCACCACACACAGCCTACGAGATGCTACAGCTCGGGTCAATTCCCGAAACATGGAAGAGGCTCACGAGCACTCTACCCGGCAGTAAATGGCTCTTACGGAAATCCTCACAAGGTTAGCGGTCGCGAATCGGCATTAGAGCTCCAGAAGCAATATTGGGCGGTCTCAATCAGTCGTTCATGCCACTCATCTGGACACATCGCACGGCCAGGCATTTACTACGATCACGAAGATCATCAGACCACAAACCAGATGGGACTTGCCGCGCCTTCTGAGGGCGGATTTATTGTACGTGTATTCAGTATGTGCATTCAGCTCGCTTTCAACTTATCTGATGGTCTCGTCGGCCGTAGGAGTCTTCTGAGATTTCATTTAAAGTGACATGAGATATATCTCACCGCAGTCTAGCAATGGATTGAGTTCACCATGAGACGACGGGATTTCATGTGAGCTATTGGTAACCATCATGAATTCGTCAGGCGACTATGCCCGATCAGAGAACATTGACTATCAGAGTGCGGGACAGCGATTCTCATTGTAAAAAAAAGGGCCCTTCAGTGTGTCCTTCCCTCTGCATTCGCCCTTCGTCTCTTTAAGCTCCTCACCCCACAGGGACACACGGACGGCTGGCCCGATTTCTGCGCATCGGTCCGCTTATGGTGCTGGTTCAAGGGGCCGTCTTGTGGGTTTTGTTTCTCAGACTTTGGAGTGTAATTCCTCACGGCTTGTTAAAGCGACGCAGCTGGAGTGTGTGACCTAATTGGAAGCGGTAAGCGTAAATCCGACGTGCTTGAGAGAGCCAAATCTAATTCGTGTCTTAGTCATTACTTTTTCTACGACTACGTTCTCACCTTCCAAACGGAATATGAGAGCGTGTGGCGCAGGCGCATTCATCAAGGGTCGTTGCTTTTCTATCTCAATCGTTATTTGGGTGTGATATTTGTGGGTAACGTGTACTACTGAATGCTTCTCCTGTCTAACTGTACACTCTAGGCGATTGTTACACTTATGATTTCGTCATGGTCAAAGGCGCGTAAAAAATAGTCCACTTAGATTCGTCTGCTCACTCACAGTGTATAATTCTCCAGAGGTACGGTGTTTTCCCCAGTTTCACGCCAACTACGCGACTTCCATCGATCCTTTTATGTAGCTGTAGGGGAATACATTTATTCCGCGAAATATCATTGGTCATCTCTCAAATCATCATCTGTAGTAAGTGAAAACCCGATGCCTTCTGTGACGCATACCTGATCAAACTGACGATGCGAACCAGCTGTACAATTTCTGAGGGTCAGAGCATTATATCGCAAAGATTTCGTGATTACGGCGCTTTTGGCTCTGACGATTCTAGGTGGAATTATCATATCCTTAGTGAGTACTCATCATTTGGCTTGATGACTGTGTCGAAATAATGGTGATATGAACTCATTCTTATAAGGTCATGTTTTTCCGTCAAAATCAAGGTTCGGGAATAACGCTCTCACCAACGGAGTGTCTCTCGTTCGTGTCAAATCAATCGTATGTGTTTGATTCAAATTCGTGTAAGATACCGCTCAAACGTAGCTGTACTTCGTTTATAGAGCCATTTGTACGGTCAGCAGATTTGGTGAAGTCATTATGGATACTTACGTATATGTTCAGGGATCGCGGCACCATGGGAGAGCAGTGCTCACTTTCGACACTTTGGTGTTCGTTCTGGTGGCAACGAAGACCTTTCGCATCTGGTGTGTACAAAAAGAATGTAGCAGTGCGCAGGTGTTTCAGAACGATGTTTGAAGATGGTAGATTTCGCAATATGCTCTCATGAGGGTGACGCCGTGCTGACGATATGGCTGGAGGCGCCCTATATTTTATGTGAGCTCGGAAGAGACAGTTCAGACCCCAATACTCACCTAGCGCTTTTCATGTGCAGTGTTATTGCCTGCTGCCAGTGCGCCAACGTCCTTGGCTTCTATGTACGTTCTGAGCACAAAGTCCTATCTGAGATGTAAATTACATCCTGACGCCTTCTAGAAACAGATCCTTCCGGTACGACCCTCGGGCAGCCTCTCCAGAGCTTCCCACTTGAACTCATGCTTTCCGGTGGCAGGGAGGGCTTCAAGGACATGCTCACCTCCCCTATCAACGGGTACGCGACGGACCAGCCTTATCTACCTCGTAACATCTGACGCCAAGAGCCACAGCATTTCCATCGTCATGATTTCAAGGGCTGATGCTCAATCTGTATCAGGACATGGCATACGCAGAACGGTCCCAGATCGTCACTACCAAGGCTTTTGCCGATGCGTTGACCAGTGTGATCGATGCGCCTGACTCGGACGACGAATATAGCTAGATGACCTAGCACTGCGTAATATGGAATATCGGAATGCCCGTCGTGTAAGATGCAAACCGAGAAATACTTTCACATTTTTAAGGTTTTGTTCCGCGCAGTCACTCCTCGAACTCTGTGCAAAAGTACTATTCAGACAACAACTGCAATAAAATCGAATTAAGTAGTCCATATCAAAACAGTGGGCTTTTAAGATAAACGGAGGCTTGTAAACCAAAATACCAGCGATAGATCCTGCCCTCATATCATGTTAGCCATGATATGAAGGTGGGGGCTCCGAACCCATATCTTCCATCGTCCGCTTCAACTGGGGCTGGGTCGGGTGGTGTATACGAAGGAGCAGAAGGTCTCTTGATATCCCTGCGTAGGCCACCCACTGGATGAGGATTCCGAAGAGCGGGCGGACGGGGGCTCGGGCTCGTCGTTTGTAGGAAACAATGCAATCATGCTTCGATGGATGTCCTCAGCGTTCTCTGGTGAATCATCGGGGGGGTAGCGGAAGACGTAGAGGGGTATACACGTGTGCTTGAGAGTGCTCGGGAATGTGGTGTACTCTGCCATGGACGGTTGAACTGCCCACTGCGCGGAGCACGTCGCCGCTGGCGTCTCCAGCTTATGACAAGAATGATTATAGCCCCCACGATGAGTAAAGGAGCAAGTACGGCAGGTAGAACAGTGTGCAAAGCGCTCCGCGTCGTGTTCAGATGTGTGTACGGCATTCGAGACCACCGGATGTTGCTGTGTACTGGTCGTCGGCGCCGGTGTAAACGATGTGATGCCGTGGGAGGGGTTGTGGCAGAAGCAGCGGACGGAAACGTGGATGTTCCGCTCGAGCTGCTAGGGGTTTCAGTCCCTGTGGAGCTTGGTGCGGAGCCCGTGGTCAACGTAGAGCTGCTTGACGTTCCAGCGGGTCCTGACTGGGCCAGAAACGGAGATGCGTCCCTGCACCAGTGGTAGGTGACGACGTGGCAACGCTTCCTTCCGATTGCGGTGGTAGTTGGTGGTAGCAGCTGTAGACGTGGGGCTGGATAAAGTAGGGCCAATCACGGATGTGTATTGAAGAAAGTCGAACCAGTGTATGGGAAATCCCGGATAATCGTCCTTGACTACGTCAACGGTCAGGGTATGTAGGCCATTCGAGAGGGTGGGTGAGATGTAGAATAGTTGACCGTAGACTGTAATTGACGCATTTGGTAGGAGCGTCGCGATGGGAGGCGGTTTCGTCGATGGTTGTAAATGACTTGACTCCTTGGGTAGTCCGAAAGCAGTTCCGGTAATGGTGCCAAATACCGATACGGTGATGCCTACAACGAGGAGGACATATTTGAGGTCAGCTTCGTCATGAGAAAACGCCTACTAAGTACCAACAAAATTAAATGTGAAGGAAGACACCATTTCCAGAGGGCCCAGATGTAGAAACTAAAAGAGTTCGTTCAGCTAGCTCACAGTGTACGACGGCGAGGGACGTGCGTACAAGTCGTACTCCGAGGGCGAACCACCTTGTCTCCATGTCCCGTCGTACGTGAATGCTCGGATCGCGGTCGTCCACCTTGATGACCGTAGACATACGCCGCACCCACTCTACGCTCCAAGATTAATGGCTGGATAGAAAGAGAGGAAAGAGCACACTTCCAAGCGTCCTTAAATTCACTTTTCGAGGGATCAGATCTCGTCCGTCCGCTGCCCAATGTCGCATCAACTATACCTTCGACGATGTATGAATTCAGACTCGCATGGGAGTTTTGAATGTGGATTCCGCCATCTTGATGGCGTCGTCGCCGTCATCTTCTGGACAAGGCCAGCATCAAACCCTGCGATTTGAGGCCCTTCCATGCACCATGGTCTACGCAGGTAAAGACCGTCCATGCGCTCATAGTCTGAGCGGGGTTCAGCTATGAGCAAATTTCTCAAAGCAATTATCAAGGAGGGGGCGTACCTTCGCTGGGAGACTGAGACGCCGTGGAGGATATTTATGATGCCGCGCAGACGCAACAGGCCCGACAAGCCCATCTCGAAGATTGCACCTCTGATGTTCGGTCTGACAGGAAGTGGTGGGAGGTGCAAGGAACGCCAATCTCAGGAATGACAACTAGAAGATCCTGCGATGATGTCTTAGCCAATGAAATTGGGTGCTTCAGGTAGGCGCTGTGCACATGCCACGGTAATACTGATATTGATGTCTCGCCTGATAAAAAAACGCGGTAGTGGAGTATCGTGAGATTCTCGACTAGGGGGGCGATGGTCGTCGCAAAACGGGGAGGGGGCTGCGACGAGCCAGCGGTCCCGGAATTCCTGCCACAGCACATCAACTAGCGTGCAGATATTACGATGAGTACGAGAGACAAACACGAAGAAAAAGAACGCACACGAGACCAAGCAGCAAAATCTCAAAATCGGCAATTATGGGACGAATTACGGAGTGCTTTCGACATTCACAGAACCGGCCGCCGCTTTCATGGTGGCAAATTATAGGCGCTCGGATGAGCACAAGAGCGAAATGTTGGCTGTTCGCGAAAAGCGGCAGTGACGAGAACAAAAGTGAGATATGCGATTCGTCACGGTGTAGGCGTTTAACTGGCTATGCAATCTGCGACAATCAGAGTACTATCAGCCCATGGTGATAGCGTCCGATCTGCGTCGGATCCGATTTGCAACTTCTTGGTGAAACGCACACGGGTGTGAATCGACAGCACGGGCACACGGTGTCGGCTGTGTCGAAAGTTTCGAGGAGCGAGCGCCGAAAGCGAATAGTGTGCTCTGAATCGCCTGAGCTAAACGACGGTGTCGCGAGATGAAGGCCGAGTCTGCGAGATGTCGTGTGCTGAAGACGATTTTTCCTGACCGGCTGAAAGCGGTTACAACGTAGGTGTTCGAAGTAGTACTACTGGTGTGGCGCAGCTTCCTATGCCTGGCCCAAAAGCGAAATGGGAGTGGCTCAGAAACGGACGACGGGAGGGTGCTCGACGCCCTCAGCTTCACATGGGTACATCTCGCGCACGATGGGATTGGCGCGGCCTAAGTGAGCGGAGAGTGTAGAAGGGCTGGGCGCGGGGGTTACCTGAGTCCCCGAAAAAGGGCGCAGACCTGATAAAACGCTGACGGTGCTGATGTTGGATGCGAGGCTCGACAAGCGTGTGGAACCAGTGCAGACGATGGCTGCCAGGGGGGCAAGCGCACAAAGAGCAATGCACATGCACAGATATGGAGGGGTAAACGCACGGTCGCCACGTTGCGATGATTGGCAGACTCGGTCCTGGTCACGTGCTCCGAATGGTCGGGGTGGGGTTATGTTTGGCTCACAGGATCGGAAAAGGTGCATGTCGGACGATTGGCTAGTAGGTAGTAGCCCTGCGGTTGCATTGAGATGATCAGTGATGCCCTCTGACACGATGCATCAGACAGTCTATTAATTTATAAATGCGACGCGGATTTGGTAAATGCGGGTTTCTGACGAAGTTTGAAACAGTCGGGCGCAGCTCAAACCTCTGGGATCACTTCAATAGCTTCTCGAACGTTAGACGAAACGCGAAAAAATAGAGGAACAGCTAACGCCACGAAACACCATGGCTTCTTGCTCGCGCTTCAAGTTCTTGCACATACCAAATGATCTGCGCGTTTCGCGGCGCACCCTCAGGAGAGCAACGGTTTGTCTTGAAAAGCAAGGTTGTGGATACAAAACCCAGGCTGCACTCCCAGGCTACAGAGCATGTGCTGGAGAACGCCGCGAATTTTGGACAAGGAGAGGGAATCACGGGAGCTTACAGGTCAAGATATGGAGTGAAGAGTCGCGTCTAGCCTGGTTTAGACGTGAGACCACCCTCATACTCGATTTTCCGATCGCGACGCGCAATAAAAGCGAGATCAAAGCCGAAGCCCGAGTTGACTGTCTTGGCTCCTGAGGGGTATTGGGATCGCACAAGAATACAAACAGGAAAGACACCGAGGAGAGCGCGTCGAGGCTTTCAAAAACACGCTCTCTGGGGCGACAAGACAAAGGGCCCGACGCGACGGTGGTGAAGGAAGGGCACAGAAGCGCACGAAAGGAATAAACGGCTGGTCACGTGAAAGGTGCACGTGGCACAAACGCCGTCGCGGCTCCGGCCCACCGCGGGCCGGATGGGACGCAGATTCTTCCCTCTCTGGTCGAATCGAGGCTGGGAATCGTTGTACGCGGGTTGGTCTGGGAGCGTGTGACTAGTGGTAGCAGGGCGCAGCTTAGGGATAGGGTCAGCCCGCTGATTTGAAGCGACGTGGTCGTTCTCAGCCTGCCTGGCATTGCCTTCTGCGATGCCAGTAGCGAAAAACAGTACCAGATGTAACGCAGACGGTGCGCGAAGTACGAGGAAACCGACAAATGGTCTGTTGGAGGTGCAGAGGAAGAGATGCAACAGGGACAGCTTGGAGCGCCGCCTGGGAGAATAGAGAGAGAGCAAGGACCAACGCGCGTTCCTATGAGAGAATAGAGTTTCGGGGATTCCAGAAGTACCTATGTACACAAGTGGCGCCCCACGTGCGACCACCAATAAGTATGATGTGGCCGGCGGCTACGGCCACCTCGAAGGTGCATAGCCCCCGCACGGCAATGGCTCACGGGCGCCGTCGATGCGTTGGTTACTACCGCGCAACGACCCCTAGAGCGAGGGCAACTCGATGCTCCCCGGCCTCCTTCTTTTTTTTTTTTTTTTTTTTTTTCCCCGTAGCACAATAGTGTGGCCGTCACAGCGGGGGGGACTCAGGGGCTGATGCCAGTTGCAGAGTCGAGATGGAGGTGGAAGGGACGGAGAGCAGAGCGAGTCCAAGGATCCCGATGCCCAGTGCAAAAGAGAGACCGTGGAGCATGGAGAATATTAATGTTGTCCGGATGACCGGGGTGAGCTGGTGGACTGAGGTCAGAAGGGAGGATTGCCGTTGGCCAGACAGGCGTGGGAGCACTTGCGACGTGAATTGGTGCATCATCAAGTTTGCCTCGTTTCCACGTGGCTTTTCCTCCCCGAGGTCTCTGACCGAAACTTCCGCGCTGCGAGATTTTTTATTATTGGTACAGCTGGCCGAAGCCTATTGTCCGCCTTTAAAGCGACTTTCTGAGACTCATGGGCTCTGGTACTAACTGTAATGATGTCGAGGCAGCGAGCCAGAGCAGCGGCAAGAGGGCGATGAGACACAGTCTGGCAAATTCTCTTCAAATCAGGCTATAAATAGGCATGTGATAACCTATACATAAGAATTAGAGACCTGCCCTTAGATTTCCTGACAAAAAGGACTTGTATGCGAGACTGAGTCGCCTTTCTATGCGTTCTTCAGTCCACTTTCCATCACCAGGTTATCGTCCTGCCACAGCAAGCGCCAAAGTGTCGTCGGGATGCGCAGGAAGTGGCAATGCCGCCATCGACAGATTATGCACTGCTATTGATTGCCTCTGTCAAATCTAGGAGTCAAAATGTATTCAATATGACACATTGTTCATGGTTTCTGCCTCAAACACCGCATATGTACCAAAACGCGATAGAGATCATGAATGTAGAGGCATATCAATATGATTCCATCCGTTTCGTTTTGAACTGGCCCTCTGGTCGACCTTCGGACAGCCACGACGGCTTATGTTGTTATCAACGTAAGTGTATACCGATGCAGGATTCAGGTAAATGGCACTTACTTCTGAGAAACATATATAGTGGCCTCGAAACGGACTGAAAACTAAATTCAGCGGCTTGCGCAATGACCCAGCCCATAATGACCGTGAAGCTAGAGGGTCATGAGTATGATATGCCCATTGCGAGGAACAGCGGTGGGGATAGACGCACGGTATCCATGAAAAGCGCAGTTTGCCTTGTGTGCATACGAGTTAGGTCATACCTGGGCGGATCGTTATTGGGTAACTCACTATGACAGAGCCCACGGCGAGTTCCGCAGTGTTATAGAGTTCTGATCATTGCTCTGTGGTAGAAGTCGACCCATTTTGACGGGCGGTACCAGGTGTGCGCTGAGGAGCAATCGACTTCTCGCTGGTGCAGTGTAGTGTGCGCTGGGCTGAGTCCTGGTCTCGCTGAGAGAAGCGGAATTGCTGGCGCGAAGATGAGCAGTGTCGAATCGTGGCGAGAAGCAGTGTCCTGGATGGGGTCCTCGCGGTGAGTCAGTGTCCATCGGCGCGCTGAGTTGAGGCCTGCGTCTCCAGGAGAACCAGAACCACGCACCGCTGGCCCTGACGCTGGATGAGGAAGCGAGTCATGGTTAGAGGAGGGCGCTTCCAGGTTAGACGGTACCACCGGACTCCTGGCGGCGAGCAGTGCCGTTGGTGCCCTGAGGGTGGCGTTTGACACCGGGAGGAGTGGATCCGCGCTTGTTACCCGGATTAGGAGTTGAGTCGGGGCGGGATTGGTGTCCAGAATAGACAGAGGGTCGTCGTATAGAAATGACCAAGGGCCGACGGCAACGGCTCCAATACGGCTCCCACGAATGCTTGACCAAATTAACCCTCTACGCGTAAGACCGGGAATCCATGTGCATCGATGAGGAGGTAGACATTCACTCCGATATCTATCGCAAGTGTAAGCTTATTGTAGTATATTGACCACGGAGACAGCGTACGCACAGCAGATATCACGATGAGCATGACTGATGCCACCCATTTATTTTGGGGCCGGTTTTACAACGTTCTGAAGAGACGGTTTTGAGTGTGAACTGGTCGGAGTACCTTGTTGTACCATAAGTTATTTGATCTTTTCCAGAACGACACGGGCGGGCTTACTATACAGATAATCCCACGCGCTTGGGAAAAAATCGCCGAGGATGTGACAGAAGTATCCTAATGCCACATAAGTGTCTACATTACTGATCGCATGTAAGAGAACTTGGCCTACCAAAGACGAGAACAAGAGCTAGCTGTACATTGTAATGAGTATGACTGGTGGCTCGCTTTCAGTTACCTCTACTCACAGTGCGGCTAATGTGAAGACCATTTTCGGACACCCGCCACGTTTGAGCCAAAAGCACCGTTGGAGTATATCACAGTTGGTAGGATTGTTACCGTTACTGCTATCATGGACCGGTAGAAGATTGGGCGGCATACCACCTGTAAACTGCGTAAGGGTATCGTTTGGAGGTTGCTTGCCCGTCCGCCACCGACCTGGAGGCGCCTGCGCCTCTGATCGATCATGGGCAAGTAATGTGACCCCCAATACCAGCGCTGTGTTATGAGTAATGAGTTCATTCTACACCCGTTAGCGTATGTGCATGCGTACGTTTTGAGTGCTGAAAACGACGCCGACCACTACGCGAAGAAAAAATTAACACATTCCAGGAAGTAGCGTGAGATGCTAGGTTGGACTTACGAGTGTTCTGGACCAGCTCAGAATTATTCTTGACCATTGCAATGAGCTATACACCAAGACCGTCGTGGGTTCAAATGTTGAGAAGATAATGCAATGACGTACGCAGATTATAAACGGAACGCTTTAGAACGACGTGAGCATAAACATTAATTGAGAGTGTAGTAGCACAATCTTACATATTTCCTGCACATGACCATTTCTCAAAATCAGGGCTTGAAATGAAAAACTTTGATAACTTACCGCCGTGATGTTGAGCAAATTAGCCAAATGAGTGCCCACGTCCTGACTGAGCGCTTTCATAGCGAGGGAAAGAATCTGTCAGTGTATCAGTCGTAACCATAGCGCTGTAGTTTTGCCTCTATAACCTTGCACAAAGGGAAAAGGGACAATATTCCGACTATAATCACATGAGAAGGATGAGCAGTGTAACATTCATCATGAAGTGACGTACGTATTAATAGCATCCCTGTTCTGCGTATCCGTCCCTGTCATCTGTATCGCCCCATATGGGGTGTAGGATCCACTTTGCGACGTTAAAATGCTGGACCACCTGAGTCGGGAATGGAGACATACCAGTGCTGGAGAGCACACATGAAGGATTTGCGTCACTAGAGATCAAAATCGAAAAAAAAATCGAATACGCTCCATTTTGCATAACGCGTAAAAGCTGGGCAGAAACGCACGGGTAACTTCCATCAAGATAGCGGATACGCTATCCTTTACGCTTGATCTCCGAGTAGATATAGGCGAGTCGCCGGGACTCTGCCTTTTCTGGATCGAATGTTTCGTAACCTCGTCGGTCGTTACTGGGCTGAGACATAAGTAATAAAAAGTTTATAAGACAGGAAAGAAGAAGAGAAATGAGTAGTGCTGAGGACGCCGACGTCGTACCCCACTCTTATATCCCGACATTCTGTATATCCATGCGCTGGTTGAGTCCATATGTAGACGTGAATACGTCGGCGTGAGCTAAAGGCCAGCCTCCGAACGTCGGTGGACATCCACAGCGCGCCCTCCAACAGCGTCAATTCCGAGCGAGCACCCGCCAAGCAGCGTCCACGCCTTCTGTAGAAAGAGGACGAATGGGAAGTCACATGAGAAGGCAGGTTTAACTTGGAAGCTCTCCCCAAGAGACATATGCTGAACCGCCACTAGGTCAGGTCGTGGGGAGAGGTAATTTTGCATCGCCACTGAGAAACATCATCAAACCGTATAGGCGAGTTCATTGGAAATACTGGGCTCACGATATACCGCACAATAAGAGTCCGCGTCGGCACCGATTGGTGCGTCGCGGCACACTTCGTCCAGGTAGGTATGCCTCGATTTCATTTGACCGCGACGAAAAGCCTAGTGTGAACCTGCCCAGATGCGCATACCCATTTTACTACGTGGACGCGCAGCTGCTGTATTCTGCATGGAAAGCGAATAGTAAGACGACGATAAGGTGTATGGTGAGTAAAATGCAACTCATTACCCCATGATAATGTTCGCAGCCGCCATCAATATTGGGACACCTAGACACGGGCTACGCGAATCACCGAGTTTCTACTGTCACAGTACCCCACGTCGAGATACGTCCTATGGCCCATTCGACCATCAGTGCCTGTCCATACGGTTGTCACCTGTCGGCAGCGTAACTCATCCGCGCACCCATCGTACACAGTGCGCTGCCCACGTTTCCCATCCTGCACGAACACTGAATGGCGCAGAGGAAACGAGCTATGCGGTGACAATCTTGTCCCCCCACCCCATGATCGTCGGCCGGCTCGCTCGACGCGCCGACGTGAAGCTCCTGGGGGGCCTGGCATCGACGATCCCCCATGACCTTGTGGCATTGTTTCCCTTCCCAAATGTTTTCGCCGCGGGCGATGACACAGAGACGCTACCATTCCAGCGACTGGGGTACGCTGCGATGCATCTCGTTGGAGGCGCGACTAGCCGCATTCTATAGGAAAAGGAGCGGGAAGGAACTGAAGATACGTGCAGATCGACAAATCGGGTGCCGTTGGCTGGCGCTATGCCAGAGACGCGTGGATATGTGAGGCAGATGCTAACAGGACGGTGCACTGCATGTCCAGTGAGAGCCTGTAATTCGAACGGATGGAATCAATAGCCCTCAGCGCGCCGGATTAAAGACTCCTTGGGGGAGGGTGGAGAGGGTTATGCCATGGACGAACGTGAATATGTGGAAAGCACTCTCGTTGTGGCATGGCGAGAAGGGAGGGACGATGCATCAGTCCCTTGGTGCATCCGACGTATTTCCAGCAAGGAGATACGCGCGACGTTTCTATCGAAGAAGAGTAAGGTTTCTCGTGCTTGAGATATTGCGATTCCTAATCGAGGGGAGAAGGGCAGCTACAAGATGGGCGTGCTGTGAAAGGTCTTGAAACCATCCACCCCATGGTATGAGCGTAAGCAACACCACCACAATCAATAGACAGATAACGGTACTCGCAGAGCTGAATGAAGTGCATCTATAATTCAAGAGTCTCCACAGATCAAAAACGTGAGCGATAGCCACAGTGCGTGTGAAAAAAAGTGACTCACATGTTCCACCTGCCAACTGCCCACCACTCCCTCTAGGCTTCACAGATGAGAGGCTGACGGGGATTCCCCAACGAGCGCAATTCTTCAGCACAGAAGTGAAGAAATGGCGTGAAGGCACGGAATCAAAGTCCGCGCGACCGCGTCGCGAACAGCCACGTGCGGATAGACGCCCATGCAGGCGGACCCACCGCGACCTCTGGGAAACCTCGCCGACGTTCCTTCGCGGCTCGTGGAGTCTCTTCTTAGATCGATTCGACGTTCTGCACAAGGAAAACGACCCACGAGCTAATAATGATACAACATATGGTCAAAATCGACTGGGAAGAAGGGAGGTGTAGCGAGAAAGGGGGATAGAGGGATGGACTTGACTTATCTGCGAGATGTCGAGAATAGCGGGCAAAAAATTACAACTCAGATACGTCGCAGGGCTTTGCAATGTGGGCAGAGTAAGAGGATACTAGAAATAGGACGTTCGGGAGAAGAGAAATGTAGGCACAGAAAGAAGCAGAGTCCAGCGCGTCATGAGAGATAGAGTTCAGAAGCCCAGGCACAAAGCGAGCGGGAGAAGACGCGGCGGCGGCGGGCCAGAAGGCGTGCGAGAAAGGACGTGCATCGACGACGCGTTGCTCTGCTGCACTGCAGAGCGATTTGACTCGATGCTCGTCCGTCCACAGCACACACGTCAGCAGAGGGGGGTTAGGTGCTGATGCCAGTCGAGTGTCCAGATACCAGGGAAAACGACGAGGGCAAGAGCGGGTTGAGAAACGCGCCAGGTAAAAAAGAGCTGCGAAAAAGCGCGAGAACTGTCGATGAGCGCAGGGCCGGTTGGTGGCGTGAAGGTGAGGAGAGGGTCGTCGGAGGTCAAAGTTTTCGGGAGCGTTGGGACACTTGTGACCCAAGATGGTGCAAGGCAGCCATCAATTATGCCCTGGTTCCACGTGGCTCTTCCCCGATCGTTCCCCGAGGCCTTGTTCTCGCCGCGAGAGAGTGCAAACACCTTCACTTTCATGACGAAGAATATAAATATATAATAGTTACTTACCTGAGCCTGGCCGCACGAATTGTGTATGAAACGAAGTTTTAAAATGTGCTTACGCACGCAGCGCACGCGACGCCGAGCGAGGTTGTGAACAGCCGAGACAAAACAGACACAAGCTCAGATGTCCGTTGTTTTTATATTCTGGAATGCAGCACATAAGAAAAAACAAAGCCCACATCACTATTTCACCCAAAACACACACAAACGAGTAATTGACATGATACAGCAACGATCAACACAACAACCAGAATACGCGTGGCACTGTACTGCCCACCCCCATGAGTCCTAACCCACAACACGCCATACAGTACTAACGGTGGCGCCCCATGGGTGTGATTCCACGACCCACAATCGGACTGGCTTCTTGGCAAGGAAATCACGTGCCGAACGCAGGAAAATTGCAGACTGATATTGTCTTCGTGAGCTAAAGGAGGGGAGCGTCCGACTACACAGTACCCCACTCGAAGACCCCCCCCCCCCTCATGCCCCGAACAGCCGTCATTCTGTCCTGTACTGTGTCTAGGCCCCGTCTATCATGTTATTAAACGACTAGTACAGCGGCAAGGCGGACCCCGCGTACATCGTAGCGGCGCATACGTGTGCGGGTGATGAGACAACAATACACAACCGAGATTGGACACGGAGGCTCCGAGGATCCCGCCGAAACCCAGCGGCACGAGTCGTACGTCGTCTACAGTCGTCCTGCGGAGGTTGAAACTGCTGACAGCGCGTCCTGCTTTCCCGCCTGAACCTCATTTATCTACCGCCTCAAAAAGGTCTTCGCCTAGTTTAGAAGAACTCGTCGCCAATATCACGTAGGGACCGACATCGACATAGAGCTCAACGCGGAAGAAGGAGCTCTGTGCATCACCAATGATGGAGTCTGTGGGTGGGGCGAGGTATCGTGCGGTCGAGTGAGCCAGTGGAGGCGACGCGTGTTGGTCGATATCCGCGGGGGCAGAGGTGTGGTCTCATCATCGACGATTTCTCTACGCTCTTCCTCTCAGAGACGCCTTCTTCTCCAGACGAAAAGTAGGCCAGAAGAACGGCGATAACAGCGCACAGTGATACGACGATGGAGATGATGATATTGCGTTGCGATGATGCAGCGTGTGATGACGGAGGCGGTGCTGGTTCCGTGGAGGCGGGCCGCAGTCGAGGGAGATGTGTGCTTGTTACAAAACGAAGTGACGGTGGATTGCGATGCTGAAATAGCCCGTGGATAGGGAATTAAGCGAGGACGTCCTCTTTCCTCGTTAGTCGGTAGGTGGCGCGAGACGGTTGAGGATCTTGCCGTTGGTTTTGCACTAGACGGCAACTGCGACATCGGCGGTGCAGATGTCGCCACTGACTAAGATGCCCCGCTCGATGGTGATGTGTGTGAAAGAGCCGATCAGTCTCACATCGCTGCTGGCGGCCGGTGTCAATGATGTCGTGGTCGTGTCCAACGCCATACTGCCGAAGCTGGACGTTGGGCCCGAGCTCGTCGCTGAGGATGTCCTAGGACCATGTATACCCTCCAGATAGTCGAACCCAAAACGTTTTTGCATTCTGCCGTGTCGACTCGCGACGCCCATGACGGTGAGATTGTGCCCTCCCCTCTTCCAGCTCCGGCGACGTGTACAGTGTGTACTCGTGCATGTCTCATTGGTGACCGGTACCGCCTCGACTGTGAGCACATCGTCGTCGATGGCGCATGAAATGACCGCGCTGAGTCCGTCGGGCGGCGGTCACCTGGACTGTGCCTGTGATCGAGATCATGTAGCCTAATAAGCACGGGTAAGTACAAGCGATTACTCTCGAAAGGAATACTCACCGGTATAACGGAAATGTGAAAAAGGACCCCGTTGGTCCAGGTTCCCATGCGCCGTGCTAAGACTCTAAGTAAATTCGCCTCGACGACAGAAAATGGGGCCGACTGACGTCATCGAAGTCGTACTGAGTACCCCCGTGCCTTCCATTGCCCTGATATACGCTATCCTCCAATCGCTATCATCTACGACCTTGTGGACTCTGACACATGGGCAGCGCACGACGAGATCAGTAGCCGCGGAAGCGATAGCTACAAATACACAACTGACTTCATTATATTGCGTAGCGCGCGTGGCCGTGTGCTCCCATGCTGTGTTGACGAATGTGCCCTTGGGAGTACCTGGTTAGACATTGTGTTAAAAGATGATCTTGGGGCAGTATGGATGTCCAACTGACGAGCGAGCCACCAAGTCAGTATTGAATCTCTTCAGCGTCTGAGGAGTCGAGGCGTATTGAAGTTCCCAAAGTAGCAAAACGCCATATAGGTACAGAGGGTGTCCCACAAGGCGAACGTGCGCGGCGACCCGGCGTGTTGGTGGTTCGCGCAGGAATTCGCGGGGCTTTATCCACCGAGAGTCCGCCTCAGCTTTCGCATAAATGACTGTGACCGGAAACGCGATGATTTGGACGGATGCGAACGGCCCCCCCGCTGTATGCGCTTCACGGTCTAGCGACACAGCGTGAGACCACAGTCTAAGATACGTTCAACGTGGACGTACGACCTGGAACATGATCTCAGTCTAATGGCATCACCTATCCCATTTTTCCATCGTAGTAGCTTCGCAAGTAGCGATAGCTACTTGACTTGAGATGCGCAAGGGGTGGAGGCGGTTGACGACGAGGCGAGCAAAACGCTGCCTGCCTTTGCCCCCATTCTGTGCACGCTTTGGGACTCAATTCGCGTGAGGCGCAGAAGAGCTGCAGGAAGGAGTTGCTATCAGTAGCCTATTACACGTGAGATAGCGGGCACAAATACCTGGGCAAGGTGCATGCGAATGCATGGGTTGAAGCTTCCCGTGCGCAGGAGGGAGGGCGCACAGCCTCAGTCTGTGAGCTTCAAGTTGCGTGTCCATCAGCAAGCGAGGATTAGTTTCTGCGAGGTAAGTAAGCATATAAACGAAGTATCGATGAATTAAAATAAATGTTTCTGGGTGGGGGTTTCTGGCCGGTGCGGTGAGACTGCGCCAGACCATGGTGAAAAGTCTCGAGTTGAGCAAGCGTGGGACACTTGTCGCTTGAAATAGTACACCATCAGCCGTCTATCACGTGACGTGTAGCCTCAGGTGGAAGTCCAAGTGTCCGTGAACTTTCATGAGTTCTGCGGCACTCATAATTGGATTTCAAAACGACAGGTGAAAAGCTCTGCTCAAGTGTCAGAAAAACCTGCGGATGCTGCCAAATATGGGCCCTGAAAACTATGGAACGCTCAAAGCTGCGAACGGCAAAAGGCAGTAAGTTCTGCAAACTCCAAGCGATAATGACGGTCGAGATTTAACGAAAGTATCGAAAAGGATAGGCCGAAAGTTTATGAGAGTTGGAGCTCTAGTATTGAACACTGTATCTATGACTTCATTTATACCCCGCAGGTAGCCAAATGGCTCCCTTCGCTCCGCATTCCCCGTCGCGAATCGAGATTAGAAGTTGGAATTTGGACCATCGTGGTTTCACAATCTACTTCATCCTCGTCTGCATTAAGGATTAGGCTGACGCAAACAAGGGTTTAAACGAGGGCTGCTCAGGGACTATCTGCGGCATGACGGGCGATACACAGGGGGCAGAGGCTCGAGGTCTTGGCGGGGAAATTTACCCTTTCCGATCCAGGTGCTACCGAACGCGATGTCGACATCGAGCCTGTGCGGAGCAGGCCTCTCGGGTAAAAGCGCAGACAGACCGGAGTTTTTGGAGTCCCCATCAAAAGGACCATTAGGAGAGACAAAGAACGCTTCTGCGGCCGGGTTCTGGTCGTGGGAATGCCGGGTGAGAGTGCGCACACGCTCGGGAACGGAAGACGGTAATGGTGCGTGGTCTTCCAATATGGGGAACGATGTGAATGGAGGGCTTATAATCTGGTGGCATGGGGCGAGGACGTGATCACGTGACGACTATACCTAGAAAGGAGGGTGGGGAAGTGGGGCGGTATTTAATCCATAGGGGTGTTGTCAGAGAGGAAGTTTCTTAATGCCGGGCATCAAAAACCGTGTGGTCACGGCCAGGGTATACACTTGCTCTACCTCAGAATCTTCAAGTTGCGTTTCTGCTTTTGAATTCATTGTCCCAGGCTTCCCACCCGCCGCCACCCGTGATGACGATCGCTTTCGCCCCCGTCTAGTTCACCTACCACGTAATGAAAATCAGACAAATACCCGCGCGGCCCCACCAGCAACAGAGGAAGCGCAAACTGGCGCCCGGGAAGACGGTGTGGTAAAATTTTCGGAATGATGAACAGATGCATGTCTGGCGCTGTGGTGTACCATGGGCACTTGAGGTCACTCGTTTTCAGTGGTTTGGAGGATGTGTCCCGTTGTAGAACTGACTATCATCTTCGGTAAAGCCACTTGGAGCGGGCTACGTAACGACTCGGATGAAGGCCGACAGGATTGTTGTCCACAATGAAGGACATTGAGGATGACGGGGAGCGACTGAGGGTGAGGAAATGTAATGCCGTAATGGAAGACGACTTGAAGGCCAAGGGTAGAGAACTTATGGGGGAGCTGGAGGAAATCGACTCGGGAGGGCTGTGATAATAGATTAAAGCGTGACGCCTGTATACAGTCGCTTTGAGATGTTCAACAGTGTTATTGTGGTTGACATACTTGATTTGAAGTGGGGACGCCTTCAAGGTCGTGATGTTGAAATAGTCCACTATTAATGTCCATGTCCCCAGTCAAGGTAACGTTAAGTGTGTGCGGTTCGCTTCCTAGAATTGGTGGCGGTGAACAGAGTGAGTTTGGTTTTGTGCAGTGTAATTTCAGGCGTCTGAGTAAAAAATATCCATTGGGGGATCATTGTCGATTGAAAACGGTGACGGAACGTCCATCAGTTGAAATCGTCCGGACGGTTTCCCACGAGAGATATTACTCGATCCCTGTCAGGATAATCTCAGCTGCGACACTTATATAATTTGTGTAGGAATACCATTAAAGCTGAATGCCAACGAAGACCCGGGTGTTGAGGTTTTGTGCGCGGTTCTGGAGACTTGATAAGCTTGTGCTCTAGATTATAATACTGAAAATGTCGTGCCGTACCCAGTTTATAGTACTTCCCACGCTGCTGAGAGAACGCCAATTCGCCAAGTTAAGTGAACTTGCAAGTCCGCTGTCATCCCACTATCATGGTGTGCGTAATCTGCGCGTACTACGTAGGTGGCGATCGTGCATAGGACTCGGGGGACCCCCCACCCCCCCCCCCCCCCCTTTTGTATTTCCTTATGCTAAGAGAGGCCCGCATGGAGGCCAGTGTTGGCCTGGATGCCGCAGTGGAAAGGACGTGGTTTGATTCGGAACCTTTGTGCGGACGAAGCACAGAATACAAGCTCGTGTGCCGGACATGTAAAAGCAGACATGATGATTGAGGATAGCTCCGCCCTATAAGTGATGAACGACTAGACGGTTGCTATATTCGATCGGAACCTTCCCAACACGCCATGCTGCGGATTTGCTATCCTAAATCAGGAGCCGTGTGCGTACTAGGGAATTGTATGACCGAATACTCACATTACTGATTGTTATACTTGCCGCTCCATGTAAGCCCACGACTGATTCATTCCTTTTACCGATGAGCTCGGATTTCGTATACTTAAAAACTCATCTGCCACCCATCCTTCGACTTGGTGCGTCCCCCTTACGCAAGGTTGGTCTCCTGGGACGGTCCACAAGTAATTATGAAGCTGAATAAAATCGTCTGGAACTCAACTCCTGGTGATGCAGTAGTTGACTTGTTTGTAGTGAGCATGATGGTCACAAGACACCACCACGAGAATGGTCCAGGGTCATGGTGAACGACCCCGCTCTTCGTGAGTAAAGTGATCATCCGGCGTAGGGATAGGCAGATAATGATTTTGGACAATACAATCTGTTTGCTTCTAACAGCTGTGTTCCCCATCCCCCATCATCGCTTGTTTTTTTTTTTTTTTTTACCGTCATTGATACTCGAATTGTTTACTGGAGGTTCCGGAAGCATACACACACAGACTGTGATACTAGACTTCTCGTGGCGTGGCTCGGACCCTGCAACACTAGATTCACTCAATGGTACTCTCTTGTGCATCGGATTTTCTAGTATTCGATTTCATAGATAGCTTGAGACAGTGATGGATGCGCTATCTATAGTATAGAGGTGGCGGCTCGTGTCCGTTGGCATCTGAAAGTATAAGCGACGATCGCTCTGAGGGAGCGTACGAGGTCGGAGGGGAATTCTTCGAGCCAGAACCACACTACTACTCTCTGTGATAGTGCGGATTGGATGGGACCAAGGCGCGTTGGAGAAGGACGGTGTATGCCCGCAGTGGAAAGACGCAAGAGTACGCTCCCGGCAGCTCTATGCCACGATCGGTGGGGTTTGCCGTTGTTGGGTAAAGTTAGAAGGGGGAAGGGCGCTGGGCGATGTCTCTTCCAGTTCACTTGCACGGTGTGAATCGGCGCCATGTGAGCCGCTCTCTGGACACTAGACCCACCAATTCGCCCCGGATTGGGCACCAGTCCTGCCCCCATTCATGCGTGGACCTGGCATCGAGTACAATGCTCCCGCTGCTCTTCCGACTCGTTATACACGGCAAATAGACTCCGAATATCAGCGATAGTGACGCGGAATGACGGAGATGCATACAAGGCACCACTAGCCGACAGGAATGATAGCGTTGCATGAGTCCCGTGAGGCTGCTTGCGGCGGGAGCGGGCAGGTTCGATGTAGAGATCGGACGCGTCAGTAGCTGAGACTGTGAGGACACGACCCAAGGTGGGAGGCTGGACGAGAGCACATCGGCCGGTACTGTAGTTGATGCGGGAGAAGATGCTGATTTTCCGATACCACTGGAAGTATCGACGCGATGATTGATTGGAAGCGTTGCTGCTGGTATTTTCGTCTGTAGCTCCTGTGGCGTGTGTGTGGATTCATAGGGCACTAGAGCTCCTTGTCGGTAGGCCTGGTGTATCCGTGGAATGCCCAAGGGGATCGAGTCAGTTCCAGTGGAGTGTGATTGCCCGATAGAAGAGGCGAGGGATGATGAGCTGGCAGCGGCGCCGGCATTCCCAGGGGTAGGCACGATGGAGGTGGATGGAAGTAGACGCGGAGGAAGCGACAATGACAAAGTAGGTCGAACCAGAATACTGGTTCGGTATCATTGATGGACGTTTGCGTACGTTGACAGAAAGTGTGTGCGTGCCTGGCTGCGAGCTGCTGGGACGAGTACAGCTGTTCGTTGAAGGAAGCAGACCCTGATGTCAAACTTTGTCGCAGGTACGACCGTTGGACCTCCATCGTCGAACAGAGATGACAAAACTTGCGTCTGGAGAATCGGATGACGCTGGGGTAACAGTGCGCGAAAAAAATTGCTATCCCAGTGCCTCTACGCAGGGATCAAGGAGTTCTACACTTAGGTCCACAGAAGCAGTATCGCTCTCATGTAGCCATGCGCACCTGATAACTCGAATGTTAAGGAAGAACCTATGGACGACCCTCGTGATGGTGAATGGGATACTACGTCAGCACGCGTGTTGAAGCTAAAGAGGCAAATCTAAGCCTACCCTTGGAAGCGCTCTCGGTACTACCAGTCTCCCAAGTCCCCAGAATACTGAACGCTTGGATCGCTGTCATCCACCGTAGTCGAAGTCGGGGGCCATGGCGTACGCTACGGCTCACGTACGCGATGGTAATGGAGAGTAAAAGAGCCTCATGACACACGACCTGATACTTTCCAGATATGATCGGTGCCATCCACGCTGTGCTGCATGTAACCAGGAAACTTTGAAATCATTTGCAGGGGTATCTGAGATTATTGACGGTGTTGACTACCATCCCCTAAAATGCCTTTGCTTCGTCCGCGTGATGAAGTAGAGCAGTTGATGTCGATCTTGGTGGACAAGAGGCTCCACGACGTGCCGTATGGCGCGGCATGAAGGTGGTGAGACATGCACTATTTGGTACGATAATGCGTATGTGATAAGTGACATGGACGTTGAAGGTGACATACGTTTTTTTCAACCACCGCCAAACGCAAAGAACCTGCGTCGAGACGATATCATCGCAATTTGTATTTGATCTGATTTGTACTGAGCATCTGACAGACCGCAAAAAAAAAAAAAATGATTGATTAGTAAGACGAGTGTCTATTTGAGATTGAGACTCACACAGGGGAAGGAGAATCCCCACCAGGCGGCCATCAATGTGTATATCGTCAACGGAAATTAAGGCCTGTCTATGGGTCATTTGGTTGCCCATGGTACACCCAGTCCACTCTGAACTTGGATGGAGAGCCTGGGCGACACATAGAGCAAAGCGTACGCACATGTGGGCAATCTCTGCCCAGACTACAGTCCCAACGCTCCGCGTTCAGTCCAATAGGTGAACGTTTAGTGGTCTCCTCTTGTCGCTTCTGTCCGTCCTAACATTTCCCGCGTCCCACGCGACGTGGCATCCGATGCGAGTATATACGTATTGCAATTTTATAATAGCCTTGATAGACTCAAGCGAGGAGCGAGGAAAGAGAGTCGATGTTGGGGAGGGAGCGTTCAATTTTCGAGCGTCGGCGTTCTCCCGGGCTATAGGCGCCCTGACACTGATGTCCCAAATGGGCAACTGATCTCGTTCAATGGATCAAGGTTGGCGCAAGTCTTGCTCTGTTCGATGCGTTTGTTCTTTCATCAGTACGTCATTGTATTCTCCGATAAGTAAGCGTAAGTCACTTATTGAATTATCTCTCAACAGCGTTCGTGACAGATGTAGAAGGCAAATGACTGCTTGAACACTCACGTTGGGAGGACGCCATCAGGCTGTTTGTTATTGAATCCAGGCTTCGCATCTCAGCTGCACATAAGCAGGCTAACAAGTCCCACCAAGTAATATATACAAGCTCATCATAAAAACTACGCCATCCATTTATGCCCCCTTCCCACCATACGACTCATTGTCCTGTTACCTGATGTCAGTCATTCTGCCATTTAGGACTGATATGACGGTGGCGGTTCCTGTGAGTCGCTCATGGATGAAACACTTCGTGCGTACTCATGGGATGTATACGATGGAAGGTAAGATTGAGCCGTCTTCAGTGAAAAGGTTGAGGCTGGGCGCATTGCTTACTGCAGGGCTCAGACACCAATTGGATGACGCCACTGACAGTAGATCAAGTTCGCCATTTGGCCTAGAAGAAGACAGGAGGGCTCTATCATGGTACAGCACATCCGCTCGGATATCGATGGGGGCAGGAGTGTGGGAGGCGAAAGATGTGCTTGGGGTATATTCGGTGTGGTCAAATATCTGGGAAGTGATGCGGTGCGAGTTATTGCCGCGAGACCTTGCGCGCCTCCTGCGTAAAATAACTCCAGCCACTGCAAGACTCAGGAGAAAGAGCGACAATGGGTGTTAGCACCGCAGGGAGTATCAAAAATGGTCTTTTTGCATTATTAGAGCCCTGGTGTGCTTGGCTCGAAGGTGTTTGCTGCTCTACTTGAGGTATGTCTGTCCACGGATGTTTGCACTGTTTGCGGATCCGGATATAATCCGGACGATTTGGATCCGAAGTCAGATCGTGTTCCTGATGACGTTGGGATCTGTGACTCGGAGCCGCCCTCTTGAGTTGACGGATAGGGTTTGGGTCACAAGCTGTGTATATCCGCTTGGGAAACGGAATCTAGAAAGACGGAAAGTTGCGGCAAATCAGATATTGATTGGGTTGGGAAACTCGGATTGGAGCGGGGGGTTTCGTCAAAGTTTGAGAGGATGAGGGAGCTTGAGTGTCAGCTACGTGGGTGAGCGGATGCTTCCCGGCCGTGAGCGATGTGGTTGATGGATAAATGGCTGCCGATGACGAGGAGGCTACAGGTTCGACTACGAGATAGTCAAGCCAGAATGTTGCAAGTCCTGTTGGAAGACTACCAAAATCTTGTACGGTGAAAGTGAGCGTGTGTCGACCAGCTGGGAGGGTGTCTGTGTCGAAAAGAAGATACTTGTAAATCGTTTGTCTCGGTATGACTGACGGAGACAGAGCTGAATGGCTCAGTATCGAGGCCAATATGAAATGTTCCAACTTGACCCGCGCAGCCAGTGCAGCCCGAGACTGGTGCCAAATATCTTGGCACTGGTACCTATACCACTCGTCAGATGTTTTGTCTCCAACTGATGAGTGTAATAAACCACTGTCGCCTACCCGCAAAGCTATATGTAAAGGTGGATCCGTCTTCGGCGCAGCCCCGTGTGTAGTACTACAGTGCTTACATTAGACAACAATCTGGAGAGGGTAGGGTATTGATAGATTACCTATCAAACTCGCTTGTAGTACCACCTATCAACCAAGAGCCAGAATAAACGTTATACCTGGATCTACGTCATTCACCGTTATTGGACTTCGACATATGAAGCAATAGTCCAACAGTGGCTTCGTAGTCGCGGGAGATGGGATGAAGGAAAGGCCTACCGCAAAACGCAGTTGCGTCCTTAAATCGTTTGTCTTCAACAGTAGATGAACTAGATGGGAGCAATGGCGTGTTAAGATCCATCCCTTACTCAACACAGTACTCGGATGGTTTCCCACTATGTTTCGACTCCGTTCAGGCCGCGCGTGACGTGCTGAATCATAGGTATCGGTGTTGTTTTTGTCTACTCGCAGAGTGAGGAGGGCATCTGTAGAAAAGTTCGTCGCAATTATGAAGCGCGACGGGATGTAAGCGAATGCAGACATACGTACTAGAGACTTGTCCAATAATCCAAAGTATGGACTGCCGAGATCGCGAGAATCTGATATGAGACAGATGAGCTCGGTGATGAGAGGGCGCGTCCGTATAACGAAGTTGATGCAAGGGTCGCACTTTGTTCAAGTTAGAACTACAGTGGTGATGATTCGCAGATGGGCTGTTTTTCCACCATCCATGCTCCCTGACACAGCTGTTCTTCTTTCCCTCTGAAGATGGCTTTGTCTTTCTTCACTGTTTGTTTTTTTGACTTAGTATGGGTAACCAGAACATGACAACTCAAAAAGCTCAGCATGGGTCTCACCAACGAGGCAGTTGGCAGCGATACCGCCACAAGTGTCGGGGCACAATAACCTGAATAGGCTGGCAGAAGTAATTTAAAGGTGGGAGAACGTGTTCCACACGGTTTCCATGAGCAATAGGAGTCTAGCATTGCTCCCGAAAGCCACGAAAGCCCGTAGATAAGTCAATCTGTACTATTGGAAAAGAAATTCGGTCGACGTCAATCAAAGAAAACATTTCCGAGACGGTTCACTGTGAGCCCAAATCTGCACTAAGCGTGACAAAGACAACCATAACATGGATGACACGCGGCTGTACCAGTGCAATGGATAGCGCTGTCAGTGTGTGCCAATGCTGAACGGGTTTTGAGCTGTTTTTTATGCTCTACGCCACGCACATTTGTCTCCCGATCGTGATAGTCTTTTCGATCCTTGAGTCTCAGCGCAGCCATTCTCGAGCATACTGAGGGTACACAGATTCAATTCCTGACCTCGGTACAACACGCATGTGAGATTCAAGTCGCATAATATATATCATTGTACTCACAAGCTACACCCTGCCGCCTCTAGGCGCATCCTCGACAACATAGTGTGAAGCTGCGCCTTCATCTCCGCCCGTGTCCCAAGCCCCATTTTCGTCTGCACGTTACCACCCTAATGTCATCGACCAGCGTGCGATACGCCGGGACTAATTAGCTCCCAGAAGTTCGACACACAATTTGCCCCCGCACATCCTGCTGGGTCTCCGCACGACAAACCACCACGGGAATATGGCCACTCGCAGAGCATCGACGCCTTTCAGCTTGCACTCCCCGCCTTGAGTACATCGCAAGGACAGCGACTTGCGATGATGTGAAAGCTTCAGCTTACGCTCCGCGTATGCGACGAGTGAAGCCTGCAGCGTGATGACTGCCGCGGTGGTGCGGGATCGTGTAGGCAGGCCAAGAGCGAGGCTGGGGCAACGAGGAGCGTGGGGATGTCTGTCCGACTTGCGACGGCAAGAACATGCTCCAGAGACCCGTGAATGTAGTGAATTCTCGTTGAATCGTAGGAGTCGGCGAGCGCGATAGGGCCTGTTGCGCGCCGGCTGCCCCCCCCAGTACATTGGGTTTTGGAGATGTGTACTGAGATAGCCCCGACCCAGCGTCATTGGCCGTACTCATGGATCGAGAGCAACGACGGTAGTAGGCGTGGGACGAGAAGAGCGTTCATCTGGTATTTGTCTGCGAGGTTCAGAAGAGCAATATAGTCTAGTGCATTGCAGGAGCGAAGAGCACTGAGGGGATAGTCAGCTCATGCAACAAGTGAGTAGATTGAAGACGAACTCACTTGCCGTGGCGTGAAGGACACGAACAAGAGAGGATAATGTCTTCTGCTCTATCGTGCAGAGATAACATCCGGACAACCACCTCATGTGAGTCGTCCGTTGAGACATCCTCAGATGACTGTGGTAGGTCGAGCATGTTTTGAATACAGCGGAATGACTGGCTGAGCACTCGTTCGAGCCGGATCTTTAACATGTATTGTTCGACGCGGAATTACAACGTAATTGCCACTCCGCCACCAGAGTGTGCATTACCCGGTCGGTTTCTTGCATGGGGAACGCAGGAATGCCCTCAAGAATCTGCGAATACATGGAGCACGCTACGATGGCACACGGATATAGCGCAACTCACTTCATTTGCTGTCGCGTGATGTTTATAGGGTGCTTGTAAGATTATTGAGGGTCTATTCGAGCGGGGCCGCTTATCCAACAGTCCACTGAACCGTTCTACACTTGCTGTTCATGATAAAGATCTGGTCTTCGTCCATCCAAACTGTCGTCAAAACAAACGCGCCGGGTGTCGACACGACCTTCGTTCTTCAAGTCATCCAGAACAAGCCCCTTTTTTGGGGGAAAAAAAAAAAAAAACTGCGACTGCCCGTAGAGGGTACGCTGAGCACATCTGCGCATATTGTGGCAATCCTCAGAAAGTCGGAATATTGTCGAGATGCCCCCTACGATTGGTGCACACTCGGAGTGCAGACATATAAAACGATCCTTAAGAAATAAAATTCGTAGCACACACTCTCGCTACCCATGCGCGGCCTTATTGGGGGCTGTTCATCCCACTTCGTATGATTGAAAGCGCGCTCGTCCTGTAATATAACCCCCCACTGGGAACGATTTAGGCCTCGTATTCATTGCGGCGAATGATAATAATTTACCGTGATCTCTCCATCGTTAGAGGAGGGCAGCGGCGATGCTTTCGAAAGTGCGGTTTGATAAATTTCTGAACTGGGATAGTTTGCAACACTTACAGTCCGTGAGCCAATGCAAATGTTATGGTGGTGACACAGCCTACCTAAAGCGACCTGGGAAACATATGAATTCTAACCATAACCAGCCTTTTCCATCTTGGAGTAATACGGAGTGGACACTGGCGGAAGCTTGGGAGTTCTTCTCGATTAGGGAGTATCGTGCTGTACATGGGAAATGACGACGTACATCTCGTCAGCGCAGCAATGGCCGTGCCTGACATCCCGTGTACTGAGCTCCATCTTGCCATAGCCGCAGTAGCGATGGCTGACCCAAATGTGATAGTGGCTTTTGTCATAACTTCGCAGGTGGGAGTGAGACGAATGTACTTGGATATTGCCTAAGACGCAGGACGCACGGACCTCAGGCATAATATTGCCGCTACCGCAGTCCTGATAGAATAAGAGAAACCCCGCATTCAGTCTGTAGCTTTGAGTGGAACTAATGCAAAGTGCTGTCCCTAGTTTTGCGGTACCGAGTGAGAAACGTAGTTGGATGCACACGTCTTGGGGGGAGAAGAAAATATGAAGCTCTTTGACCCCATAACGCCGTTCACGGATGACGCCCCGGCCGTATCTTGATAGAACACTAGAACTTTCGCATCTTGCAATCCTGGAGCTCATGGATGGGTCCTTAAACGAGGGATAAATGTAAGAAAGGTGACGTCACAATGTGAGATGTGACGTTTATTTGTACGGATTGCGCCTGAAACACGTGTTGCCCCGCCTGGTGCGCGTCCTAGGGACCATCCGTTGCTCTGGCTAATGAAACCTGTGTGAAGCGATTCAGCCATGACACGCTCAAGCATCGCTAGTGGAAGATACATACTCCAAGTCTTTGCTGAGCATCGCTCGCTGAAGATCCCGCCCTCTATGCTCAAACAGAACTCGCGGACGAGCGCCATCGATTGTCTTTGCCATAGCGCAGCATAGACCTTGCGATGATGTAGACTCCACCTGTCAAAGCTGGATGCTGATTCGGATCAGACTATGAGCTTCGATATTTTGGAAATAGTGCTCGAGGTACGTACCATATCAAGAGATACAACTTAACCTTGAAGTTACGTTTCGCACCATCATCCTCCAGTGGGCCTGCGGCGGTGATCGCCGCATAGATATCCAGAGCGCCTAGATATCCGAAAACAGCTATTTGCAGATAGCAGCTTGTGGTCGCTGTCGATCTGATTTGCTTGCCCCGCGGGTTCCCAGTGGTTTTGGACCCCACGCCTCCGATGCGTTGACAGGGGATAAAAGATCAATAGAAGGGCTCAACGGCTGTGAGAACGAGAACGGAACTCCGGTGGGCACCTGTCTCGGGCAGGGGATGAGAACCTCATCCATCTAGAAAAACTCGAGGTGACACCTGTATAAGTATATATGTTTTTATACCTTTTGTACCCTCTTTACACTTCCTCCTGTTTATATACCAGACATACCGTCTTGCCGTGGATGCATATTGACATGTACCAGTTTGGACCCGATTACAACCGCTCATATCTAGCGCGGTCCTCATCATACCAAAATCGGGTATGATGAGGACCAGTCTGTAGCGGATTATACCGGTCTGAACGTTGAGTGGTCTGGGCGGTCTCGAGGTTCATATCTTCCAGACCAGGTGTGCTCGAATGGTACCAGCAATATTATGGGATAGAAACATAACCATAGCATTGTAGTCGGGTTGGAAATAAACAAGACACAGTATATCATAATATGAGATGCATTCAAATCTAGGTACTAGGCTGCTGGAGTGAATTCTCGTATGCACGACGCATGGCCTCGAAGACGTCTTGAGTAGGAGCACCCTCGGCATGCCCCTGTAACAGCGGTCCAACCTTGGCCTTACGTCTGTGGAGAGAAATGAGCATGACATGCCGAAAGGAAATAGGATTGGAGCGACATCACTCACCGTCCCACTCGAGAGAAGCTTCGTACCAATTTTCTTGATGATGCAAAGGTCGCCAAATGTCTTGTCGTAGGCCTTGAGCGACTCGATGGTGTGCTTGTTGAAGACGGCTCGGTGCCGATCTCGCTAAGGATCTTTGCTTCCTCTATACCAGTACTCCACTCGGAGATGGCAAACTCGAGCTTGACGTAGCAGAAATGATGAATGAGTGAATGAAGTTGCAGACAGCTCACGCGAGGCACGTACCATAGTACAGATCAGTGCAATAGTTGGGATCCCAACAGATTGCCCAAAGCGCTCTTCATACTTGATACCAACGTTCCCCCCCGCATTCCCTCTCCGATGACCTCCCCCGATCCGAGTCTCGGTGAAGCTGACGTCTCGTTGAGGAGCATGCTGATTGCAGGATGGCAGTACATGTCGAACCTCTCAAGGGGCGGCTTCTCGAGCTCAGAACTCTGGAAAGAAGAGAAGAAGATGATTAGCCTGGCCCCAAAACTACAGCGGGACAACTTGCAACAGCGCACCGGATATGTGAACCCGTTTGCTGTCTCTAGCATGAGCATCCGGTAGATCTTGAGGTTATGAAGCTTGGATTCATCGTTCTCCTCGGTCCTTGAAGTCATAAGCCGATGCAACGACTTTCCGTGCAGGGTCCCTGAGAGCGCTTCGCACAACCAGTGCCTTGCGCTGAAGCTTCAACCGAACAAACCCAAGGCAATGATCCAAAGTAAGTGAGAGTGAATACCAGAATACGCTACACTGGACGTACCATTTTTGAGATCTCGCCTGTGAGTGCGAGCTTCACTTGATGTTCACGGCATGCTTCAGTCCACGCCGTCAATGCAAACTCGTCACCCTGATGTGCCTCTGGGAATGCGCACACGGTCCATAGAAGAACCTCGTAGATGTCAGCTGCCTTGTTTATGACCGACTTACCTCGCTCTCGAAGTCCTTTCGTCGAGAGGGCGTCCGGGATGGTCTGTGATCTTCTGGATCTTCTTTGGTGTGGTGAAGAGCCAATGTCGTGTTCTTCAGGGTCTTCATCTGAGTCGCTGGGCTTCTCTTCTTCATTGTCGTACTCGCCAGCCTGGTCATAGGCATTACTAGAAGTTTCGACCTCTCTTTGATTACGATCGGCGACGAGTGAGACGGCCCCCCCCCGCCGTGAAGGGATATAGAATCCTCAGTATCCGAGAGGGCCGTGTGTGACTTATAAGCAAGAATACCACGTGGAGGAACGAGGCTGCAGCTCAGCCTCGCTCTCTTTTCCCTGTCTTCGTTGCGCTGTTCGACTAGGGTGTGGCGGCGGGTGCATCGGCTTCATCAGGGAAAAATCCAGCCATTATATAACATTATTTTAACAATAGAATCCTACAGCGAACAACCATTAACAAATGAATGTTCACCAATCATTCATGAAACAACGTCCCCTTTGTTCTGTTGTTTTGTTGTTCGCTGTGTTTGCTGGTTGTTCGCTGGTTGTTCGCCAGCCATTAGGCAGTCATTATCTTGTTTGGACATTCATGTATTCATTGTATTACCTTGTTCACAGCATTAATCTATTCTTTTTATTTATCTGGCATTCAGCTGTTTTACTATTATGCAGTTTTGTATATTTTCTTGTTATTGTATTTGAACATTTGCCTCATTAATCCTTTAGGTGGTTTCTAAATTAGCATTACCCATTATTACTAGCCCACTGCTAAACTAGGCTCTCATACATGTAAACATTGAATACAATTATAAAGGAATAGTACAAAAGTTTAGGATTAGCCTTGTCGTGCTTTCGTCGGCCCCGTCGTGCTTTCGTCGGGCCCGTCTGGCTTGCGTCAGCCTCGTCATGCTTTCGTCGGCCTTATCGTGCTTTCGTCGACCTCGTCGTGCCATGGCTGGCCTTGTTCTCAAGTGGTTTTTCTTGTCTTGACGTCCTCGTCTTGGTGTCCTCGTTGTGGCGTCCTCGTTTGTGGCGTCCTCGTCGCGTCGTGGTTCTTGTCGCGACACCTGCGCCGTGGCATCTGCGACGTGCTCGTCACGTCGGATCCGGGTCTCCGTGGCCATCCTCGTTTCGTCACGGAGATCCTCGACGTGGCCGGCGTTGTTGTGACGACCTCGTCGCGTCATGGTTATCTTCGTCTGACTGTTCTAGTCGTATATCGGCCTCTTGTGATGTGATGTACGGTCGCCGTGCGTAGCGTGTGCGTGCGTCCCAGTGGGAGTATGTGGCCACCATGCGCGCGCCGTCGGCGTGGTTGCATGGCCACAAGGTGGTCGCCGGGCACCCTGTCTGGACCGGGTGCGCGAGTCATTGTGCTCCACGCGCAATCAGACGGCCAGTCTTGGCTCCCAGGCGTCTTCGGGGGTCGCTTCTGCGCATGGGAGGGGCGTTGGGAGAGAGGAGACAGTGGGGTGGGCACTCACCTGGGACCGCCGAGCTCGCGGCTCGCCGCGGCAGGACACCAAACATGAATCAAATGAATGGCACACCTTTATTGAGAGTCCTTTCACTCTCGGAGGGCATGTATGCGGAGTCGTATAGGGCACGGTCGCAGGGATTTAGTTCGGCGTGCGCGCGAGACAACAAGCCACGCACCTGTGGTCAACGAGCCTGCAGGCGTGTTTGCACCAATACCATGCTGCGCCGTGTACCCGCACCTCTCCTCCGAGCCCTGCGATGCTTGCTGAGTGCGCGCATTGCCGTTCTTGAAGGGCGCGGCCGCCATGGTTGAAGTTGCGCGTGCGCGTTTTGAACGGCGCCGGGCGGCGAGTGTAGCGAGGAGATTTGCGAATGAAGACAAAAGAGGAGCTCAGAGACTTCCAAAGGAAGCCTCCGAGTGAGAACGTAGAGCGAGAGGAGCCGCCGTTCTCGGTGAACGACGGCGGAGAATGGCGGTGAGAGACAGCGCGTCACGGGGCGCTCCGGACTTGAACGTCGACGCGTGCGCGCAAGCGCCCTGCTGGGCCTTCCGTTCCGCCTCCACCGTCGTCCCGTCGTCTCGCAGAGGAGAGGAACGGCGGTTTCCCCTCCTCTCATCTTGCACAGGGGCCCCTTTGGGGGCTCTTGATGGACCCTTTTCACCATCAAATACCCCAGAGGGCTTCGACCTTTCTCCGATCCCCGCGTCGCGCGATCGCGCAATGCGCTGGGCTCTGAACCCACCGCAGGTCTGGCCACCACCACCACCAGACAGCTGGGACGACACTTCAGGAGTGTCAAGGACGGCCGGGGGAGGTGCGCAGGGCGCACGATCCGGCCTCCTGCGGGACGAGGGAACGAGGCCTACGGGCTCGACGGCACGAAGTAAGTACGACCACCGCTCTGTCGTCCCCTAGCCAAGCTCGCTTACACGTGTATGTGCAACGCATGCGTGCGGTCAGCGGGCGTTACCTTCGCACGCTCGCCGTTGTGCCGCGCCCCCGCTCCCGCCCCCACTCCCGCCCCCCATGGTTGCGCCCTCCAAGCCGTGCCGCCTCGCCCTTGCGCCTTCGAATCCCCGGGCCTTCCCATGTCCTCGCCCTTGCCCTCCTGCGATCATACCTGCAAGCCCTCACATCCCTGGCTCCTGTCCTCGCGTCAACGTCCCCTTTCTCTCGCTCTCGCATGGCGCCCCCGCACTGTGGCACCCACCGCCCTCCTTGATCTTATATCTGGATCACCGTGCCCGTCCCGCGCCGTCGCTGTCGTCACGGCACCACGCGCAATATGGAAGTTTTTCCCCATAGCCCTACACTTTGCCACACCGCCAAGCCGTTGCTGTCCCACCCCACCTCCGCACCTTCGACATCACAAACCGCGTCCTTGTCGTCGCTGCCCCTACCTCAATGCCAAGGCGCCATTAGTCCTGCCCCCGCATGCTGTTTGTGCTGCTGCCCCTGCCCGCAAACTGGAACCCTGGCACCTCTATTGCACACCTCTTTTTTTATCACACATCTATTATAGTCAAACTGCTGGCAAAATACTTGTATTTAGGCAATGAGAGTTAAGAGCTGAATAAGACACAAGTTTAGCTGCTAAACAGGAGGCAAAGAGAATATCAATAATGCAAATTAATGGAGTAATTAAAAGCAAATGATCAGCAAACTATATAATAATTACCTAATGAGAATTAATATCTGAATATAATAGTAACTACAACTGAACAAGCTGTAAACAGATATCGAATGCATGAATGAGAGATAATAGCTGGGTAATAGTTGAATAAGGTCATAATGAAGAAGAAACATGTTAATGAACAGATAATACCCCTAATCATTGAATGGTCAGATAATGCCTGGCGAACACAGCGAACAACAGCGAACAAGCGGCGAACAAATGGCGAACACAGCGAACACAGCAAACAATCTGGAAACTGCTGATCATTCATGAATGTTATTTAACCAGGGGATTTTCCCTGATGCCGTGCCGGACACGCAACCATTGCAGACCTCCGCCAAGAATGGGAACCAATCGTTCCACGTCCCTACGCCATCACTACTTCGAACTCCGACTACGATATTTTCACCTCCATCAGACCGGAAGCGAAGCCCTTTCAGACCTCCACCAAGGATGGGAACCAATCCGTGAACATCTCTGGTTCTCCATTCGCGCGCAACACAGGCGAGCTTCATGTCTCGCTTCCGGCAGTCATCGTCCCCGTCTGCTTGATGATTGCAGGAATCAACGCGGCGCTCCTTCTCAAGAGGGAAGCGATTGCACCGCCGCCGCTATGAGACAGGTATTCGCTCGAATATTCTCGAGGGGACGAAAATATGCGTATTATTCAGGCTTCTCCCACACCTCGCGTATCGATCGTCTCCAGTGCAGTCGCGCACGGAGTCAGGCTCGACGAGTACTCTCGTCCGACTTCTCCCATGATCCTGGTGTCCGATCCACCCTTCATTTGTGCTTCACGTTCGGTTCCCCTTCGCTCTCCCCACTTCATCGACAGCTCATACACCGATGACAAATACTCTGCACCTCCGTCGTACACCTCATCCGAGGGCGACCGCCTAGCTTTGTAACCAGCGCAGATTCGGTGGGGTCGCCGCCATCATATCGAAGCTGAGAGGCCCAACTGACGTGACTTCGTTGTTCATACGATGTCCAGTGCTTCTTTGCTCCAACCGTTTCCCCTTCAAGTTTGTAGCTAATAGCCGGTGCCAGAAGAATTGTCCTTCTGGACGGCAGGCTGTAATCCCGCTTTCGCTGTAAGTCACTTGTCTATATATTGCCAGTCGCCGCTGCTCTCTCTCCTCGTGAAGAATGGAAATAAACCAAACGAAGCCCAGAACGCAAACTTCGAATGCGGTCAGTATGACGTCGGTAATCGTTCCCTCTTCTCCCTGTGTGTCCCTTCCTCATCCATTTCTGTTTTGGAGGATAGCGAATACCAGCGAAGCGCTGTTGGGACATGCCCATTAACATGATACCGTCGTTTGAGATGGCGACTCTCAATTATAAGTAGCCGTTTTATTTATGCCATCAACACTCTGGAATGATCTCGTCAGATGGACCCATCCGCAATGGACATGGCGCAATATAAATCTACATGTGGTGCGAGGCGAAAGCATAACTCTCTGGATTCTCTTATTCTTCCTATGTAGTGGAGCGACGTCTCACTGACGCCGCTGCCGTCTTACCAAAGCTGAGGACCTCCATAACAGAAATAATTAAAAGCTTGGAAGGAGAGAGAGTCAATTGAGAACAAGATTTCATAAAGGGATATAGACTTATGGGCCGGGCACCATCCAGAGGACGCTGTTGACTAACATACGTTTGCCTTGCATGCGAGAATCCTTCAGCCGTATGATAGGGACTGAAATAATTGCAGTTCTTGGGACCGTTGCCATGACCGGGGCTCGTTCTCGCACACAACGGTGGCGAATATTTTGAAGCAATCTAAACCCCTTTTCTCGACCATTAAACGCTCTGGCAACAGTCCATCTGGCTCCTTAATGGTATGAAATATTGATAGATTGTGGCTCTCACAATGACGGATTGGCGCTAGAGCTTGCCGGGTTGATACCATGATCCCACGACATTATCGGAGGTAAAAATTGGCGTAATTTAGACTTCTACTACATTTGCTCGGGCCATCCGATCCCGTATCTTTGCACATTCACATCTGCCAGTGTCATGGTGGCTGTAGCCTGTGGATGGGCCACACTTGACAGAGGTATATGGTCTCCTCAATTAGTTCTCGTACATAATGATCACCTTATTTATCTCCTTCCCAGAAACCACGTATTGCAGCTTCATGACATGCTGATCGGGACACGCTAACTACAATCAGATATGTGTAACTTCATTGTCTAACACATATTTCGTGTCGGATTGACTCCACAATGTCCCATGACCTTCTTAGCTCTCGTTCAAGCGGGTCCATACAATGTTCATGGTACGATAGATTCGCAACTCACTCACTAGGTTTGAAAACATATACTCAGCAAGGATATGAGAAACAAGAAAACACTGCATTCTGTCACTGTCAGTACAAGTCAACAGATGAAATCTATACATCAGACAGGTATCATCACACATCCACGAGCCCTGGAGCTTCTTGCTACATGAGCCATCGGGCTTTCCCTCTTTGATCTCTATACAGTTGCCAGAAACTTGAAGCATATAACAAAGCGTGCTGGGCGAGCCAAGGTTTTTATTCTACCCCTGTTTACCTCTTTTTCTTCTTCAATCGGTTTCTATATGTCCATCAGGGTAGATGACAGCGATCCCGGAATTGTGTATTCGGGACCATGGCTATCTCAGGGAGGGCAATGGAATATTACTCGTGAGTGTAGTTCAGGTTGCTCACGAATTGTACTTTGACCTAAAAGAATAGAACAGACCATGGGGCTCTTGCGGGTTGTAGTCTGACATATGTTTTCATCGGTGTGTCACACTCTGCGTTTACACAGATTTATCACTTCAAATTGGAAGGGTGTCTGATGGCAGCCACAGGGACACATATTACACTGTTTGGCATGATTCCAACGGAAGAGACAGGGTGCCCATCGAGTTTCTGCCAAATCGAAATCGACGGTATCACGAATCAGATCTCCTCAGCTCCCCCAACGCCCACAGCCGTGTATCAACAACCATTATGGAGCTCTCCTCTCCTCAGCGCGAGTCAACACACACTCACTCTTCGCATATCTCTATCTCCGCCCGGTGCCATACCTGAAAGTTCCCGTAATGTTTTTCCAATCATTTGGCTGGACTATCTGGAAGTGACACCCCCTAGTACGAGATCCAATACAACGTCAGATACTACTACAAGGATAGCATCCATCACCTCAGAAGCGTCGCAGCACCTACCGTCTCCTTCGCAGTCACAATTTGTCACCGCAAGCTCTCTCGCAATTTTTGTGATCCTCAGAAAGCTTGAGCTGGTCTTCCATAGTACTATCACAAACATCAACCTCAGCGAGCTTAACAAGGACTTCCCTACCAATGAGTGAGGTATTCTCCCAATCAGGATCAAGATCCGGCACCACGTCTCAGCCTTCTATCACATACATCTCGAGCACAGAGACAGACACCACCGTCTCAGGATCCGCGGGACAACGTCAAGTTTCATTCGCCGATCCCAAACTTCATACTATGCTTCCAGCAATCATTGCTCCGCTGTGTTTCATCATCTTGAGCCTTGTAATAACCACAGTAATAATGTGTAGAAGACACCGAAGAGGTCAGATCCTCTCCATGCGCAATCGATTCGATGGCATTGGAGATCATCCCTCTGATTCTCCCTCCGCCCTCCTCGACGGATTGGCGTCTACGCCTGATGACGACGATTTGTCTTTATTCTCTCCTCCAGTCGACGAGCGCACATCTTTTAACGCTATTCCTACCTCGAATTTGCAGAGGACTCCCCAAGACGAGGCTACAAGTTGGATCGACCGTACAGCGAGTACCAAGGAGCCCTCTCCCCCGTCATATACGCCCATCTGAGCGTGCACCGAGCATTGTAACGGCCGCAAATTCAGATGATCAGGCCACCCTCGTATTTATAGCGGATGAGTGCAGGCTCGGACACTGGCTAGTAGTGAGTACGGCGTCGACTGACTCTATTTTGCGGAGTGTGTTGACGTGAAAAACGGTGTAGATCCAAGAGGAGGTCCAGCTCGCAATGAACGTCTGTCCATTTCAGTGATGTTTTTGAAAGTCTTTCATGCGCGCGATGGCTACAACTACCGCTGCAGCTTGTGGATAGCTCATGATTGGTACCGATACCCGATTTCAGGATTATGAACCTTGGAGACGCGAATATAAGTAAACACATCGTAGAGTGACAGTAGTATCTCAGTAACACTCGGTGTGGGTTGGAAAACAACCGTTGAACGGTGCCCGTAAGGTCATCAGAGACCGTTATCTGTGAATGACCTTTTCGGGCCAAGAGATAACGATAAGCTGAGACATCAAAGATACCCACGGCCATCACCGAGGACCCGGACAGCTGGCTGGACTCTTCGCCGTCACCCCATGGTCCTCCAACACTCGAGACTCGTAGCTTCGATGGGACCATGACGTCCGTTGAAAACAAGGGTCTTGCTCCCGCGCTCACAGGAATTACTCATCACCTCATTGTGCCAATCTTGCGATATTGTCCGTCCACGCCGCCGACGAACGAATGCAATGCAAAGCGTTTGGCCGACCGGGTCGGCTTCCGCATGGGAATGAAGCTGGAATTTGCTTAGAGATGCTGCAACGAATCGGATGGTGTCGGTAACATGCTCATGGTGCGTTCATGTTTCTTCTATGCCTCAAGGCCTCAATGCTCATGCAACCGACAGGAGTGAAACACGGTGGTTTCAGCGGATCTGTGGAGAGCACCCACTTCGCCTTCCAAATGATCACGATTGACCCAGGTCCCGACATCCGTAGATTCGAATTGCTCAATGCCCGCGCGTAAACGGTCTATCTTCGGCCCCAGCGCGGAGAGGTGTGCGCCGCGTGCTGTGTTGCAGATTTGTCCGACGCTGTCGGGTCTCGTTATGGGTTGTGGGTGCGTTATGTTACTGTTTTTCCTTTATACGTCCTTAAGCCTCAGCACGCAGCACACGGAAGTAGCGCACTACATCTCAAATGCCCACCGAACCCTCCGTCCCCCTGTCAAATCTTGTTGGCCCTAACCTTTTTGTACCATCTCTCGCTCACGTCCTCTACCTGCGCCTCGTGGAGCGGTACCGTGAGTATGTGAGTACCTCCCCTTTTGCGTTGCTCATCATTTGCTTAACATCGCGAAGTTCGGGAGATGGGTTGGTCATGCCAGAGGAGCACTTGTACCTGTTGGCTACGTTCCATTGAGAACCGCCCACACCGGAAGGTACGGTGTAGCGGTTTTGCTGTGCATCGAAGTGCTCCTTACTGAGTAATAAATGACTAGTCGACGAACGAACCATCAGGCAGTTGATGACACGCTCCTCAAATCACGCTGGCATTTTCCTGATTTTTACAGCCAAAACCGAGTGCAAGCGTGAGTATCCCGTATGAGCTTAACTGAAGTGACGTCTGATCATTGAGTTCTATGTACTCTTAACAGTGCCCATCAATCATCCTATACATCCGCCACCGTGCCCACATGATTCAATGGATTGTGCTGATACTTGCAAGTCGTACGAGGCCATCGCAAGTGAGTCACGATGTGTTTCGTAACTTCACTTCACTGCATGGAGGCTTATTCATTCCTAGATATCATCAGTCTGATTTCGCAACGTGGTCACCGTACTATGCTTGTCAGTAAATATCCATTCGGTCTCGAGGTTTGCAAAGCGGCTTACACTGTTGTCCAGTACAGCGCGCTGTGTGCCAGGATTTGTGATACCCGATCCATACATCCCGCGAAGCTGTTCGTTGCAACTCTGCCAAACAGCGTTTGGATCCTGGGGCTATCTGTCAAGAAACAATTATCTTCCATACAGGCAAGCTTTTGGATTGGATTGCGTCACACATGTCCCTTCCTTTCGGCTCCGTACATCGCCCCTCATCGTCAACGGCATTTAAGGGCGCGCCAGGTGGGGGGAGCGCAAAGTAGGGATGTCTTCCCGCTGCATCCCGTCTACTCGCAATAGACGCACCGCAAGCCATGTCTACGACAATTGTCAACGATAGGGACTCCGCAATCAAGTACTCCGGGACTTGGGTCATCCAGGAATCTACATCCCATGAGGAATACGACCAGTATGTTTGGCGTATGAGATCGTTGGAAAATAGCTGACTCGTTGAAAAAGTACCAGCCATAGAGCCAATCCTAAGTGTGCCTTCACGTACACGTTCACAGGTACGTTTCTATAGGTTATCCTCTGTTTCGGGCCGTCAACGTTGATGCATCGCACCTAACGCAGGAACGGGCATTCAGGTGGTTGGGATGTTCCCTGCATGTACAAACTGTGTAGCTCAAACAACATCAAATTTCCGTCGACGATGGCCCGTCTACTACCGTTGTACCCACCCTGAAAGCGGGTGAACAGCAGTTCAATCAAACCTTATGGGCGTCTCCTCCCCTGGCAGCGACTCAGCACACACTTTCCTTTACTGCCCTCGACGTTGACACCTCCATCCCATCCTTCTACTTCGACTATCTTTTAGTCACGTCGTCTCCAGCCTCCAAATCGGAGAGCACTGGAAGTGGCCCAGCGCAAATCCCACTGGCGATAGTTCGCTGCCGCCGCGCAACCTGCGATGACCTCGCAGCAGCAGCTGGCTACATCGTCGTCTGGAGCCCAAATTTTCTCAACGACTCCATTGTCATCGCCTTCACCCCCTGTAGCTGCAGCGTGTTTCGGAGTCTTCGCCTTTGACACAATCGGCGTTTGTCTTCGATACCCACTTCATCTACGAGTCTGTCAACAGCTCAGCCTTTATCCCGATTACCCTTCCAGTCGTCTCTGTCGTTCGAAAACGCGTCCGAAACAATTCTTCTAAAAGCTACGAGGCGAAGCTACGCAGACGCTTGGCATACAACATGGTGGACCAAGCTTAGTACCAGGTGCGCGACAGCAAGCCTCGGGGCCAATTCGGCAAGATGCGCATCCTACTCCCCGCCATCATCGCACCCTTTTGCGTCGTCATCATGTCCCTTGTCTGTCATATTCATGGCCGTACGATACAGAAGACAGCGGAGGAGTCGCCGCGTGCACATCAGCCCCTACACTAAAGATCCAGACGGTCAGGATGAGCGCATTCTTCGAGATCCTCCCTCTACGCGTGTTTCTGTGCTTTCCGAAGGTTCGGCATATACCCAGGACTGTGACCTTTGGAGCGTCCTCCAGCCCTCCCCCGCACCAAGCGAGTCCCCGCTGCTTCCGCTACCCGTGTTACGCAATCGCATCGCGGCGCGCCCTCCCCCACGAGCAACGCAGCAGATACTAAAAGGCCATCTCCACCGTCCTATACCCCTTCGGAGCGTGCCCCCGAGCATCTTAACAGCGGCGTCTTCGGATGAGCCGCCTCCGTCGTATCGCAGTTGAGCCCTGGTCGCGTAGAGCAGGCGCAGCGTTACGCTCTGGTGTTCAATTAACCTAACGAGCACGCTTTACTACCTTCATCTCGAGATTCCCTCTGGCATTTGAGTGCTGCGGCCGACAATGCAGCCAGTCGCAGCTTAACCTAGGCCACGGGATTACCAAATACCATCGATCGTGCCGATACACTCCCTAGGGTCAACCATCTCGTTAACATAATACCCTCGTTGGTCACTTCATCCGACGACGCCCCCAATGAATCGACGCAGTGTGAGAGAAGCCCGTGCTGCTGAGGTCTGGGTTCTGAGGAGGAAACCGTTCGACGCAGTCTGATCGTATGCGTGGGCTACACAGTACGTGAGCACGGCTAGTGGGACTCATGAAACAAAATTCGTGCGTATGTCCTTCTTTTTCCCTGTCTTCTTTGGTACCAGTCCCCCTCTGCCCCTCTTCCCTCTTGCTTTCACCCTTTCACCCTTTTTCTCGCGCTCCTGTCCTCAATTCCTTGCTTCTCATTTCAGCGTTACTTTCCAGCCCCGCCTTCGCGCGAGGTGTTACATTCCTTTTCCTCAACCTCCTTGCGGCTACTACTCTTTCCTTTGCTTACCCTCTTTCATTTCCAAGGTTTATCCATCACTCGTGAGCTGTGCCATGGACGCTTGTTATCCTCGTCAGTCGATGGAATTAGGCTGCAGTCATATGGCTGACAAGAATATCATCGGCGTTGGTGCACGTGCGTGATTGACGTATTCGCCGAAAGGTGCATCGTTTGCTGTAACAGGAGGCTGCTGCTGCTACGCCATGAACCTGTAAATGCCGATTCTTGAATAGCAGGCCACGTTGGTTTGTACTGCGCTGTCTATTTATGTCTTATGAGTGGTGGTACTGTTTATACGTTTCTTAGTCATCGTATACAATGCTATCGTCTCCAACTCTATTGATAAGCATTCTCGCAGCCTCATGGTTTGCACTGTCCCTATTTACGCTTTAGATACAGCCGGTCTCATATGGCGCTTCGCCTTTCGTGCCTCAAATATTTGTCACATAATCAGTCCCCGGTATATACTCACTAATGTTGTAAGAACGTATGGCGACGCTATCAGTTCGTCAAATCACATGAGCTATAATACATCTAGATCTGTTGTGTCCAACGTTGCGTTGCCTGCCTGAGCAAACCCCACAGGGCTGGGTCTAAACTCTTGGTCAGCACATAGTGGTCTGTAAGTCCTCGTGGATCATGCATGCAATTCGCTGACAATGGTACCCCAGGTGTGCACATCGTAGGGCGATTAAACATTTCAAAATGTCCCAACTGTCAAGCCGCTCTGAACACACAGCCACCTTCTTCGAACCAATGTTTGGGTGCTCTGCCAAAAAACGCTCATTTTACCTTGGATTTATCGAATCACTGACACCAGGAGGTAGGAACGCCACATGGCGAATTTCATGCGCGATTGTTGGTACGCTACAGGATCCCAGCATGAGTGCCACGATTGTATACGATACTGGCTCATCTATCGCTGGACTCATTCGCGAGTACGTGCTGCGGCGCAGTGATACTTCATTGCAAGGCTTTGAGCTGACATTCGCTAATCTCAACGGCCGGCATACACGCTTCATTTCTTCAGGCAACACATTGTTGCAACCATCTTCACCCATAGCTGAATTCGCGTATTACACTTTCTAAGTGTAGCAAGTACACATCCTCAATGGCGATCGTTGCATTCCGCTGATGTTTTATTTCTCCTAGCTCTTTCTCTAACAATACGCGGTGCATTGCTCTACTTCAAGCTCAGTCATTTGATTTGGGGTTTGATGTCAAGGTAGGATGTTCATTTGGGTGTAAATCATGTGACAATTCTTCATCGAGGATGACTACATTCCTAGTTTTATCAACTCCACTTCATTGTAGCATCGTTCGCTCATTGCGGAACACAAGCTATTAACTTGACCTTTAAAGTTCAATGATGTGACTGACAGAGATGATCAGTAGAAGACGAGCCTGTCGGTAAGAAAGTACTATCATGCGACCGTTTTTCACTTCCTAATGATTCTCAATAAATTGGAATAACTCCGCCCGAGCTTCTATCGAATTTGTGAGAATATAAGAACGGAGGTAGGGTATACCCACAAGGCAGGTGACAGCTTTATTCTCACTTTTCCCTTGATTGAGAATCATTGCGATATTCCAATGCCGGATCCAGAGAATATCGACGACAGGAACCCGGTAGAATAGAATACTTCAATGGTTGGGAGTGGACCACTGGCGGTAGCGCATCTCAATTCGAAAGGTTGGTTTTATTAAAGCATACGCGAATGAGGATGCCACTGTTCCTAACACAAAGGAACATAGAAGCACGCATAGAGCTCCATCAAAATGGAGCCAAGCTTCAATACAAGTTCACCAGGTAAATACCTCATTAACTGCTGCTAAAAAAAAAAAAAAAGATATGCTTGCATTTGATACTGTGAATTTCTCACGTCGAAAATAGGCACTGGAATTGCAATTTATGGAACTGTCGAAATGAGAGAGGATTGCAATGGCTGCACAGAACAAGAAGATGTCTACACTCCCATCCTAGATAATGCCGCGCTCGAGACCTATAGCATCAAAGCGGACCGATAACACGACATACAAACTACCCTTTGTTCACCTCGCAATTAATGCCGGACGGCGAGCATAATCTCACTCTTATTGTCCCCCCCACATAAAGGTAACCAGTCCCAAACCGGTTTTCCGGCTGGATTACATGCAAGTGAACGAAGGAGGACATGGCTACCACAAATTCCATCGGTTCTGCTTTCCCCCACACAGACACCATCTACCTCGGGCACAATGGGACCAGAGTCTGCGATCCCGGCTGGCTTCTACAGAGTCACATTCCGAGCATGGGCATGTCTCCGGGGGCTCAGGACTGGCCACTAAACTTCACGTCATTACTCCCCGCATAATAATCGTCCCTATCCCATCATTTCCGTGGCTCTCATCATTCTTGCAGCGTATATATGCAAAGGAGAAGGAGATCTTCTTGCATGAGCACACTCATTCCCTCAAACGCCATTCCAACATCAATTCAGTGAAAAGCACACGCGACACCATGCAGCCTTCGCTCCTCCCTCGTGCTCCTATTGACTCGGCCTGAGGAGGAAAGGCACTATAGAGTCCCCGCGGATATCACAACGACTATCATCCGCACCCAGTGAGCATATATCACCATTCAGTGATCTTTTTCCCCGTGCGAAGCGCGTTGGCCTCGGGGGTGGCGCTCCGCAGGCCTTTACAGAAGCCCTAAAGTGACATCGCCTCCGGCATACACCCCACCTACATTACTGTTGTAGCGTCATGACCAGCCAGCAGACTCACAGAGGGTTCCGCCGCCATCATATCACGCAGACCTAATTGTGATTTCATCCGCGACGGGAGTGTAACTCCACATCAGGACGATGAAACCTGAGTTGTAAAGGTGGACGTTACGGAGATATTCGGTCTTTATTCTGACGATGCAGCTTACCATTTTGCGAAACTGATTCAAATACCATGCGGACAATCGTAGGGATGTATCACTATGGGCTGGTTACCCAGTTTCTGATTCCAAACGTATCCTATGTCTCAGCTTCTCTAGAGTAGTAACTCATCAATATCGTGGACTTTTTTAATGGAAAACCCCGATTCACTAAATACTTGTTACCGCCAATCAATTCCATCATTCGAAGCGTTCAGCCGGCTAACAAATTGTCAATTTTCGTTTAAGTAATAATACTTACCTATACCTCCCGTTGGAGATTCAGCAATGTTGGTGTCGACACCGGGCAGGCGGCACACCTTATCAGCGAGGATCAAAGCCGTAATCTCTGAATAACCGTTTTTGAAAGCAAAAGATAAATCAACTCTGATCGGCCATGCACCGAGGCATAAAAGCGGCAGCCTCCCCGAAGGAATACACCTCCAATTTTTTTGAGTTTGAGTTTGGATACTCCTCTCTAGGCTCTGGTTTCACATAGGGATGCCCATTCCGAAGCATAATACTCTTCCACCCAGAATTGTCGCCATTCCACGTAGGTGCGTGCTTGTGTTACTGTTCTGCCCTTCACGCGGAACACTCTAGCCGAGTCAGTGGACGAAGTGGCCTAACTCGACACGGCCAAGGTTTACGTCCCTGTTCTTTTGCTGCTGAGGAAGCTCATAACCTGTGATGGACAGCAGCGGACGGCGCAGTTCTTCCCGCTCAGGGTGACGGTCGCTCTACCGTTTTGCTCCATTAGAGAATCTAGGGCCACCCCCCCCGGCCACACCTCTAGCGGCGAGCCGCCCTTTTTCAGGCCTGTGTCGAAGCTTCCTATCGACCCGCCCCCCTTATCCCAACCGAGGACGCTCATCCTTTCTTTTTTCTCTTAATACGGAAGAGGCTTCATTTCCGCTAAAATCAGTTCTTTTCTCGGCTGCTTCTACACCTTGATCGTGTCCCTGGAAGCCCTCCAAGATTTCAGGCCTGTGCATGTAGAAGTTTTACAAAGAACCCGACATCTGTAACGTCGCTGTATTGTAAAACAGATGGGCCATCCTAGGAGCATTTTAAAAATGGGGTCCCATTTTTCAGTGTGTTGCGTAATGTAGCCCCAATCAAAACAAAAAACATATTTCAGTTTAAGCACTTTAGCCATATGTTTTTGAATGGGAAGGAGCTATGTGGCTAAAAATAGAGTTTTCCTAACAACAAGCAACCCCATGGAATTTAGTGCGGAAAAAAGCGCTCAAAAAGCGCCAGGAACCGGTTCCCATCAAAAGCTTTGTGGCACTGATGGTGCCTGCTTCCAGATAAGATTCTTCTTCCATCAAAATTAGATTAGATCACTTTGATGGGCCAGCTCCTCCTGGCATTATATTCCGCTTTTCCTGCACCATTTCTGCTGCTATTCCTGCCCTCCTCCTTCGTTCCCCTCCATTCTTTCATGTAGGTTACATAGATATACATCTGTAGAGCTCAGATCTCGATTTTTGAGAGGTTCCATGATGTGCAGGGCCCACAGTAAAATAAATAACTATCCGGCTATAAAATAATAAAAAAGCGGTCAAATGGCACATTGGGGGGTGTATACCTGGGGGAATGGGGGCCTATAAAAGGGCGGTATGCACTTGCCATTGATATAGTTATACATTGGGTGCAGGATACAGAAATGAAGTTTGGAAGCTATCCAAGCACATCGGGCAACAATAGGGATATATTATTATTCTGGGGAAAAGCGGAAAAATAACTATTTGGGCAGGTTCCCTTGGGGGTATTATTGGTCTGGGGTGTTCGTTCGTTGTAACTATCTAGGATATTCATATAGCATTGGAATAGTGTACCTCACACAACACTGGAACACCAGGGGATCAATACAGCACATGCTACACCCTGATATATACCCCAAAATGGGTGGTACCTAGCATAAAAGCGAAAATGCGCATTTATCCCTGGGCTCTACAGCGCGGTGGATACCTTCCGGCTGTTTTCTATATACTCCTGTGCATGTAGGGACATGTGTCGGGAATTAGTTCACGAAGCTTTAGAACAACTTCCCAGGTTGCTGCAGCCCTGTAAACCCAAAAAAAGCGTCATTTAGGGTTTAAAAAAGCAAAAAACATGTGCACCTATTCACACACAGAGAGCAGTTATAATTCTATTCCAGCTGTAGAACACATACTACATACCTCCCACACATGCTACAATTTAGTTTACATCAATCGCCTCAAGTGGGTTGGAAAGATGTGCTACGTGTACAAGAGAATGAACATGGGGTTAACATGAAAATCTCTGTATAATTACACAACTTCCTGTACTGTTTCTATGCTCTGCAGCCTGTACATGTCCCCTCCTTTCTCAAATTTTGTATATAAGGGTTTCAGGGGATGTTGTAGGAATACGAATGGAGATATCAGCTGAAGCTTTATTTGTACTGCAATACCCATGATTTGGGCTTAACCCTAAAATCCGAAAATAAGCCGCCAGGATAATCGACCAATGATTCCTTGAGAGAATCGCAACTAGCTACAGTCTCGATCCCCATTGGCTTTCCGGACGAATTTATCTACATGTACTATGACAACCTATAGGGACTTTCCACATCCACTCAAAATATAGCAGACTATTGATCTGGCACGGGTTACTAGGGGGAGGTAGCCATCAATTCCGCAAAAATATGTTCTCACATGCATACATTTTAAATCTTTGTATCGTACATGATGGATAATACTTCTAAATGGTGTATCTCATGGGGACAATTGCCTTAGAACATCCCCAATCAGCTATAGGAAGCAAGTGCGCAGACCGCCCAGATTCTGAAAATACCGGAAATCGAACAATTCCCAGGAATGGGAATGTCTCAGATGATGTTCCTATGTTATGGGCATACTCAGAGGACATAGAGGAGTTAAACGAGAAGCATCCAAGGCAGGGGAATGCAGGGGAACCCAGGGTACCCTATTGAAAATCGCGGGGGAAAAAAATCGAAATAAAATCAAATAGATTAGTAGCACCCCTGACAGGCTAAAAAAGATATTTTTTTGTCGACGTTTTGTTTCCTTATTGCTCTTTTTTTTTTTGTTTGTGTTTATTTGATTTTCTTTTTCAACACTTTGTTCATTACTATTCTTTTGTTGTTGTTTTTCTAGTAAAGATATTGTATATTGATTTCTTCTTGTTTATTTTTTTTTAATCGTCTTATTTTGGTTGTTTCTTATTTAACATTTCTTATTCAGCTTTGATGCTAAGTTTCCTCCATACATTTTTATATTTTCATAGTTAGTATGTGGAATTCCTGTGCTGGTGAGCATGTTTCTAAACATGACCTACAGGCTACTCAAATGACAATACTGCGCCCTAAATAAGCAAGGGGGAAGCTGGGGCTGCGACTATGCGCGGCCAAAGTGCATCCCAAAACCGACTATGAAAAGATGGTGAAGCGTATTGCCATTCAACGTGTCCCAGCCTAATTGGCCGCAAAGGCGCGCATATGTGGGTCCAATCAACAGGGTCCACGCGCCTTCGCCGCGCCTTTTGAGGCGCTTCGATATTCGCGCTGCAAAAAGTCCGTGTTAAGGACAAGATTGATGGGGCATCATTAGCCTCATTCATGTCTCCACCAAATTTTGTCCATGCTGATATGGTGAAGAAGCCAACGAAAGCAGGCGCCTTCAAAACAGAAAATTACCCAACTGTTGTGGAAGGTCGTTCAGACCTTTGTGATAAAACTACCCGCCCATTTTAAAAAGGATGTCTGCGCCCCGACGCCTCGATGGGACCCCCTTGTTTTAAAAGGCTCACTAGGATGGCCCATCTATTTTACAATACAGCCAGTTACAGATCTGTGGGTGTTTTGTAAAAGGACTACATGGTCTGGTGCAAGATTCCTGCCCACCGGTCAACGAACCTTTTCGCAGCACCTACGCACCAACTTCACAAGTTTTATCTTCCGCCGCCATTGTACGAGCAAAACTTTTCAAACCTCTTCTGGAGGTATGTTTTATCTCTGAGTACTGGTCGTCACAGCTCAGACGTGAAACCGTCATCCGCCGCGTCAAATACGGCATGAAAGGCATACTCGCGCATCCTGCCTCATCCTCCTCCTTACCCTTCGTGTGCTTGCACTGGGCACCATGAAGTCGTGCCACCCATCCTCGAGAGTGTACCATACATCTCGACCAGGCCCATCACTACTCCTGGCAGGAGCGGTAAACTACATACTGGCATCGTCAGTTTGCGCATCCAACAGGAGCAGCGCTGTAGAAGGCAAACGAGAATCGAATGGAGTATGGACATGTAACAAGCACCAGCTAGGAGCCAACCGTGTGCATGAAGATTCATTGCCATGGTGGCATGGCATGGTAGACATGGTAGACATCCACCACATAAGCCTTCCCAGATATGCGTGGTACAGCCCATATCTCCCTCCCCGCTTGGACGCTACCGTTCATCCTGTCCGCTGTGGAGGGAGTTTTGCCTGATGGTCGCTAAACGGTTACGGTGGGGCGATGTGTGAAGAGAAAGGAATAGTGTAGTGGCCGCGTGGATCTACAGACCGTGTGAATCGAGATCGTCGGACCGGAAACCACCTAACGCGCAAGGGACAAACAGTACTCTCGATTGCTGGAGCCTATACGCGCGCCAGACACTACGCGAAGAGAGCACGAATTCGAGAGCGAGGAGGAGAGACGGGCAAGACGAAAGCGAAAACGCGTGTAAACGTAACGTCGGGCGGTTGCGTGTATGCGAGGGGGGAAAACTTGTTTCGGGAGACGGCTGAGGCCCGTCGTCTATATACATGGTATCCGCCGCCGCTAACACCGTTCTCTCGGCTCGGCCGGGGGTTATCGTTCATCTCTATCGTACACATCTGAATGTAAAAGAATCGAAGGCGCGCTCGAATCGGGCAGGTCGTGACAGGGAATGTAGTTCGGGAGCGGCGGGAAGTGGCACAAAAGCGGACGTGATGCGCAAGAATGTTGAGAAAAGGAAAACCTGGGATTCCCTCGGCTTTGATGCGCTGTTGAACGTGCGTCTTCGGCGGCAGTGGCTCGGCGCGACAGACGGAACGACGCGCTGCGTTATTTTACACGGGTTCGCGATCCGACGCCCGAAGAAACGCGAGGCGAAAGGCGGCTAACGTGGCGTCCCATCCGTCTGCGCTTAACGTCCGACGTCGTCCGCATCGTTGTCCGCGACATTGTTTTCTCCGCTCCGGAATCCTACAAGACATAAGAAATGGGTGAGCATGCATGTGGGACAAGACATAAGAAAAAGAAGATAAAAAAAAGAAATACACCGAGCCCGGACCAGTCCCTTCCACCGAGTGTGCTCTCCCGATCGCATGCGCGTGAACCTTGACGCCACACTTAGAGTCGGGGTGGCGCTGCTCGGCGCCGGGGAATGCAGGGGACGGAGGGACTTGAGAGCGGGGACGGCGCGATGCCCGACCGCGGAGGGGTGCGCATATTCCCGTGCAGCAAAGACGTCGCTGATGCCGATGACGTCATTGAGCAAGGTTCTGAGCGACGGCTGTGAATAACTGACAAGAAATGACGTCATGGTTGTGACGGGATGATAGTAAAGGAAAGATAAAAAAAATGAGAATATAGTGTTTTTACGCGTCAGGCAGGGATTACCTCCACACCGCGGAGGTGAGCTAAACGTATGCCCAGAACCAGGGGTCATATGTTCGGGCGCAGGCTCACTACTAGCCTAAGGCACAACGACTATGTCAATTTCCACAGCTTTGTGGTCTTCGCGGAGGGGCGAAATCGAACCCCAGGGGGTCACCATCGTATCCGCACAATTACCCCGTCTTCACCTTAAACCTCAACACCATACTTCGCGGCTTCTCCTCGTTCGAGGGCCCCGACACTGCCATGTCTCCCTACCGCGGTCTTGCAACATCCAGCTCTACACCGACATATGGAAAAAAGCGTTTTGTCCAGACACACTCACCCATGTATATAAGCCACTTCCAATCGCTCAGACTAATAGATACCAGAGGTGGTGTGATCTCTGTGCCTATGAACCGTCTATACCAAATGAAACGTCTCGCGCTTTGATCGATACCACGTGGAGCCTCCGGGCCGCCAGCGTTAGTCAACCCAGGCCAGAGCGACACACTCTGTATCTCTCCCCACTACCTTCATCTCATAGCGCGCCCTCTATAGCCTCCCTCAAGCCCGTCCCCGACGTCTGATGCCAGGCTCAGAGCTATGAGCCCTTTGTCCCCATTCAAGGGCAAAAGGATGGGAACTTTGAGGGCCGGCGTCAGACTCGGAACCCCACTGCCAGTGGGCTTTGCACGGAACATGAAGACTGCCCACGGTCGTTGGTGGCGATGTCGTGTGCTAGAGTAAGCTTCCATCTCTACATCAGCGCAACTACTAGCCTAGCGATGAATACACAGTCATCGAACCACCGACACGGCCCAGGGGGGGTCCGAATTCAATCATGCCGGGCTGAATACAGCCGTCATCAAGTTTTTCGGAGTTTGTGATGTGCACCGACAGTGAGTAGAATACTACGCATCTTGTATGCGAGTAGCTAAACTAATCGGCTCTATAGCGCTCTCTAAACGAACTGAGGACACACCAGACAAGAACACCCCGCCCGGGAATCACGAAACAGGGGGAACGGCTCTCGACGACGACGGAGACGAGGAAGGCGATGACGATGACGAGGAAGGCGATGACGATGACGAGGATGGCGAGGACGAGGACGAGGACGAAGAAGAAGACGAAGACCGAGGAGACCAGCGAAGAAGACGTACCTCTCGCCGCGCATCGTAGTGGCGCGAAGAAATCGGGTCGGGGGTCGAAGAAGGACCCGAAGAAGGGACCACGCGCAAACCGGTATTGGACGAAGGGCCAAGCCGGGAAGCACACCCAGGTCCGGCTGCCATAGAATCCGAGGCCGAGGCTGCAGAGCTGCGAAAGCTCGACAAACAGTGGAAGGAGCTCGCCGTTGACACCGAGGGAACAAACTCGTCAACGACGAGCTACGACAACTCCACCGAAAGCCTTGTCGGGCGAAGGAACGGCGCAAGCAGCTCAGCTGGCTCATCAGCTGCAACGAGTTTGAGCTCGGCCGGGAGCATGCGATTGCATATCGCTGAAGGTGCTCTTCGCGGGCCAGAACGAATTCATGGAAGCACCGGCCTCTCAAGCGCGTCCTGCCCGCCAGCAAAGACCGGTCGAAAGGCCTCATCTCGCAGGCTGCGCAGCGCGCCCACCCACCCCCACCAGTGACCTCCCCCGGTGATGCACTCGCATTGCCACCAACCCTATCGTCTCCCCGTTGCGGTTTCACCACCATTTGTCGGGCCATCGATTGCCCCAGGCGGCGTCTCACCGTCGCGCGCACCATCCCCAGGCGACGTCACCCCCACATCGCGCACCATCTCCAGGTGGCATCACCCACGCCCGTGCGCGCCGTCTTCGGTCGTCGTCGCCCCGCTGCGCGCGCTGCCTTCAGCGAAAGCCTACTTCGTACGAACATGAAGACTGCCCACAGTCGTTGGTGCCGATGTGTGCAAAGAGTAGCCCGGGCAGGGGATCGCGCGTGCCATGCTATAGGTAAGCTCTATCTCCACACCACTGCGCAACTAGCCTAGCGACGAATGCATAGTCATCACGGTATGTACAGGCTTCAAGTTCAAACGTTCAACATTGGCATTGATGGCACACTCGATCGCGGTCCGCTGGTTTTCAATGCGCCGTCCGAGCTAGGCCTGCCCGCGCAAGTGCGATGACGCAATACCTGACCATAGAGCTCACCGCCCGTCAACAAACGGCCCTGATATGACGTCACGCCGCTGTGTGTGCGCCGTCTGCGACGACTCCTTCCTGCTCACCGTTGAGCGCGTCCACTCCCCGTTCCCTCGTCCTCCGGTCGACTCGAAACGCGCCGCAAGACTGCGTACCGCATTTGCGCATGCAGCGCGCTGGAGGATAGCGCTAGAGCACTACATTCCTCCTCGTCGTAAATTGTCTTTTAGATTAATGGTGTAGCATTGTAAAATCAATTTTTATACATAGAATAATCATATAGCTCCTATTGCATCTGACATATTTATGATAAATAGGGCTAAATAGCCCCATAGCATTGTCTATCAGTGTATGAGGCCACTCCCAGTACCAATGATGCCGGTCATGTTTACTCTCCCACGGTCACTATGCCGCATTTACTGAAAGCGCGTCTTGATTAGCATGTCTCGTCTACTCTCTCTTTCTCCGACCACCTCTATCATCCATGTCGACCCTGTACATATGATCTTGACCTGCACTCTCTGTGAAGGGCGGTGTGATGAGCGGCATACACATGAAGCCTGCCTGAGCGACTCGACTCTCCACGCACGGAAAAATCGTTGCTCTGGCAGGTGAATTGACATGTGCTCATCATTCTAGCTATCCCACCAGGCAACTGCTCCTGGCCTCTCGCATTGTTTCCCCAGTACATCAAAAACCAACTGTGGACCAAATATCAATATCTTGGGCGCACCTTCAGACTTGTCCAATTTGGGGACTCCGCGGGCTGGTACATCGGTCATGCTATATGCACTCCTGATGCATGTCCGCCTTTTACTATGCCGACGTCCGTCGTTAACAAACCTCTCGCTATATATACACTATGCTGGTATGTAAACCTCATGATGTGGACTTGAACGCTGTCTGCTTGTAGTATGTACAGGAATACACAAATAGAATTATCTTTCAAATGAAACCACCTAGTCGCCGTAAGGCCGGCGTGTATACAATGACAGTGTGCGGGTCGAGAACAAGTCCAAGGTCAGATATGGGGTTTGACTAGATAAGTTTCAGCTGTATCGAGAACGTTTTGCGACGTCCAGCTGCGGTCAATTTCTCGTCCACACTTGGCGGCAAGATGACATAGCCCGCCAACAATTCGTATCAACTGTGACACAGTCGCGTTTTCGTCCGCAGGTTGCTGTGTGTGGAACGCTGTACTTGGTAGAGCTGTGAGTTGTTTTCAACCCTCTTAAATGGTGTAAACCACCTCAATATAAGCGAGGGGATGTGGCAGCCGTCCGTTTATTGAGCAGGCAGCTCGAAGATTGATCGTACTCGAGCAATACGGAGGCCTTGTAATTCCAAGAGAAAGTGAGTACTTGCTCACTCATCATGATCATACCGTACGCTGTAAGCTTACCATCTAGAGACCCTGTACGACGTAGCTGGAAGATTTGCGGATCCTCGATGACAAGGACTGTATCAAAATATCCAGGCACGGCTGGTTTACGACCACTCGCGCTGCCTATAGGTGCAGTGGCTCGAATTTCGATCCGTTGGGGTCTTTGACCCGACAAATGGATTCCACGGTCTTCGCAGCTTGATCTGCTTATACACTCGCAGGGTGAGCTGGCCGTGGGGCAAGAGGAATGGAGGTTAGAGTAGGAGCTAACTTCTGAACGAAGCCTTGCAGGGCAGGTATGATCTCAGGTGCGCTATACTCCTTCTGCACAGTGTTCAAGGTCAGGCGAGGGATGTGGGCAGTGAAGAGCAATAGAGTATCTGCGGGGTACGATGGGTTGAGAAAAACGTAAGTCTTCGGCTTCGACATCTTCTTCGTCTTTCTGATCTCTCGCCACTCTCGCCATTACCCAGCTCCGTCAAGTTCTCATTACTCCGAGCTGGCTGTGCTGCGATGGAAGGTGCTGCAAGTCTGGGTCTTGCCTTGTCAGTCGTTGACCCTGCCGCCGGTAAGACGTGCATCCTGAGGAGACGCTGCGGCTGCAGCCAGGGCATCTGCCCGAGCCTGCCCGAGCCCAGTCAAGGTAAGCAGTACGCGCTTCAAGCATATCCTGTCGCTCTAATGTCCCCCACGTTGTCATATGTGCGATGAGGGGCTATAGTCCCGACGATTTCCGGCACGATAGGCTTGACCGTTTGTTCAAAGTCGATGATGCAACATGTCGCCAAGTCTGTTCAGAGAGCTCCGTATTGAAGCGTCAAGTGCGCCTTTTCGTCGTATCGCCTCCAGGTAATGTGTCATGGCATGCAGCTTGGGGATATTGAAATGTTCACGTGTATTCCCAGCTCTACGAAGATACCCTTGTGGCGATGAAAGACCTCCAAGGCTGTTTGAAGTGCGCGGAGAGTCGTCGTAGTATGCCGGTGGAACTGAGCGTAATAGATGAAGTCGACAACAGCCTGCGCTACCTCGAGGACCTTCGATTCAACAGCGCCAGAGAGTAAGGTAACGAATATCTTCTGCATTTCTTTATGCTCAGTTCCCGTCCACTGCTGCACATGAGAAATCCCCTTTGCGAAGTGGCGTAATCCAGGTACATTGGACATTGCTCGAAATCGACGATCAAGCTCATCCTCGCCAATGACAGATGTGCACCACGATACCAGGTGATCTTTGAATACTCCCTTGTGGAGCTGATGGAGAATGTCGGGTGTGATGCAGGAAAAGATGTCGGTATGGGGTAAGTCTTTCCAGAATGGCTTGTAAACGGGACGTAAGCCTTGCTCATCGAATTCAGAAGGATTCTTGCCGAGTGAGTGCTGCTCAAGGATGTTGAGCGTTTCCGTGACGTCTCGTGGTGTACAGCCATAGAGTTCTCCCGCGCGCGTTTGGCTCGACCTTGCCTTGCGGGCACCAATTCTCCTTGACGTTTACCACGAGGCATTGCTCCGGATGGTCAGCAATATATGCGGCCAGGATAGGGAAGATCTTTCGTATTTTCCCATCTGCGCAGACCATGTTTAACGCCGTTGTTCCCAGCAGCAACAAGAGGATCAACGATGAGACGCATGCAGTTGTGAAAGAGCCGATAGCCGGCGTTCGACCGAGTGTCCTTGTCAAAGCATTCAAGCTTCGACACAGGCACATAGCCCAGAAGAAACTGTTGCACGAGACGAGACCTGGCGACGCTGCTCTTTGGCGATGTTGCCAATCGAGAGGTACACTGGCCAGGCCGTCTGGTCACCGCGGAATGTTGACAGTTTCGTCTTATCGGACGCGAGAATAACTGGGGAAATTGTTGCTCCCCGAGCGGTAGCTTCTCCTGTACACTTGGTAAGTACAGCGCTCTGATTCTTTTTGATATGAGTAAACGTCAGCTTACCTGCGTCTCCCACCACCAATCAGCCGTCCACATTTCATCGATGCATCTCTCCTTCCCTTCCTGATCAAGATAGACACGTTCGGGAGCATAGGCCATCGCTTCTTGGTATGCCGGATTCCCAATAAAGCTCCCTGATGCACTCCACCGGGTCTCGCCGCCACACCTCAAGCTTTTCTCCCATAACCTTGCCATCCTCGCGACAACATCACCCTCCACGTTAACCTCATCGAGGACCCACTTCTGGGTGCGTGGCAGCTTATCTAGCATTTGCAGAAACTTGTACTTCGAAGATGCAGACAAGTTCAAGGACTTGATCTATGGTGAAGAACCACGGTAAGCTTTGATGATCTGAAAAGGAATGCACAATTACTCACCAGATCAAGCTTTAGGAATTCCTCAATCCGGTTGTGTCCAAAGTGCTTCGCCAAAAAGCGCGAGAGTTCCCATTCAGATCGGGAGGCGTAACGGATGCCATGGGCTCCGTTTCTCTTCCAGATCCTCCCTAGCCCAACGTTCAAAGGTCGTCTCTGCCGATCCATACTCTTCGGCCGCCTGTCCCTCTGGGAGATACTCATAGAACAGACTGGTAGGTCGATCGCTGAAATGGTCTTGAGTTGACTGAGACCTCTCCGGGCCACCAGATGTAGCTCCAGTGGAGCTCTCGTCATTGAGAGCTGGTTCGAGATTTGGGACATAGTGCATTGTCGAATTTGAAACCTCAAAACCATTATCGCAAGCAGCAGACACAGTTGACGAAGACGAGGATTTATTACGAGGAGAAGATGAGGCCGAATCTCTGGATGATAGCAAATGTTGGGACGCCTCGACTTGGGCTTCCCATCGTGTTCGACAGAGCGGTGCGTTTTGGATGTGCCGCCTTACGCCTGATGTAAACTTGGTAGACCTTTTCCACAGAACCCGCAACGATGAAGCTCCGAACGTTGATGAGGTTTATCACGTTGAGAAGGTTGGTGCGATGGACGACTTGGCATGGTATACGGATGAGTTTGATTGCAGAAAGAAGTGTCGGGCTTAGTGAAAGGGAAACGAGATTGAACAAGGTATACGTGTTCCCAACCTGAACCGTTCTATGACGGGCGAGCCTCTCAATTTGGATCTCGATTACAGCCCCAAGCCTCAGTCAGCCCTCGACGAAAGAGGCTCCAGATCTCGATTCTCGATCACCTAGAAACTGTACAGTTCTGAGGCTGCCCAAACAGGTAATTCTCCCGTTGCCACTCTTGTGGTGAGCCTCTCACAAGCACGCAAACGAGGTTCTTCGCTCTCGTGTGGGATATTGAGCCCTGCATATCCCCTTCTGCCGCTCACATGCCTCCTACTCATGGCGAGAGTGTGACTCGCGAGAAACGACGCCGTCAGCCCTCCTCAAAGCAAAGAGAGATGGGTAGCTATCCTGATGTCTTCGCCGTCTCTTGGCCCATTGGCGAGATACAGTAAAATTCAGATTGCTAACATTGGAGGTTTTCAGATGAAGACCAGCGTCGTACTGTAGCTGCTAAAAACCAACCAAAAGCCCCAACTCGTCAAGAGAAGATGGCTGCACGCCGAGTCAATAATGCAACCGCAGGGTCGGTAAGTGTCGCTTATCTTAATTGTTATGCAGTTGCCTTAAGTGTTCTGTCTCCAGTTCACGAATAGGACTATCAATTTAGTTGAGAGAACCTCAACTCCTCGCACTTTCAACAAAGGAACTGCACCTTCTAGTCAGCGCAAATCCAGCGATCTGCGCCTTGCACAGAATATCCCCCACCAAGGTGCGTAAATGCAAAGATATCTATCAACGCTGGGATCACATTTCTTCCCCAGCGCGGCGGGACTTAGAAGCTGGACGAGGCTCAGCAATACCAAGACAGCATGACGCCAACTACATATTGCAACAAGAGCAAGCATCCAATACACCACCAGCACCATGTACGTATTTTAGATCCAATCAACGTGGTCTGCCTTGGTGACATTCTCCCCATCAGACACTCCTTCCATCACGTTGTCCGACCGTGAGCGGGTTAGGGCATGCATGAGCAATTCGAGTACACTCCCCATGGGCTTGATGTGGGCATGAGCCGTGAACATCAGAGAAAATCCCCTGGTTAAATAACATTCATGAATGATCAGCAGTTTCCAGATTGTTTGCTGTGTTCGCTGTGTTTCGCCATTTGTTCGCCGCTTGTTCGCTGTTGTTCGCTGTGTTCGCCAGGCATTATCTGACCATTCAATGATTAGGGGTATTATCTGTTCATTAACATGTTTCTTTCTTCATTATGACCTTATTCAACTATTACCCAGCTATTATCTCTCATTCATGCATTCGATATCTGTTTACAGCTTGTTCAGTTGTAGTTACTATTATATTCAGATATTAATTCTCATTAGGTAATTATTATATAGTTTGCTGATCATTTGCTTTTAATTACTCCATTAATTTGCATTATTGATATTCTCTTTGCCTCCTGTTTAGCAGCTAAACTTGTGTCTTATTCAGCTCTTAACTCTCATTGCCTAAATACAAGTATTTTGCCAGCAGTTTGACTATAATAGATGTGTGATAAAAAAGAGGTGTGCAATAGAGGTGCCAGGGTTCCAGTTTGCGGGCAGGGGCAGCAGCACAACAGCATGCGGGGGCAGGACTAATGGCGCCTTGGCATTGAGGTAGGGGCAGCGACGACAAGGACGCGGTTGTGATGTCGAAGGTGCGGAGGTGGGGTGGGACAGCAACGGCTTGGCGGTGTGGCAATGGGGATGCCGCGGGTGCCGTGACGACAGCGACGGCGCGGGACGGGCACGGTGATCCAGATATAAGATCAAGGAGGGCGGTGGGTGCCACAGTGCGGGGGGGCGAGAGCGAGAGAAAGGGGACGTTGACGCGAGGACAAGGAGCCAGGGATGTGAGGGCTTGCAGGTATGATCGCAGGAGGGCGAGGGGCGAGGACATGGGAAGGGCCCGGGGATTCGAAGGCGCAAGGGCGAGGCGGCACCGGCTTGGAGGGCGCAACCATGGGGGCGGGAGGTGGGGCGGGAGCGGGGCGCGGCACAACGGCGAGCGTGCGAAGGTAACGCCCGCTGACCGCACGCGATGCGTTTGCACATACACGTGGTAAGCGAGCTTGGCTAGGGGACACAGATCGTGTCGACAGGCGGTGGTCCGTACTTACTAACTTTCGTGCCGTCGAGCCCGTAGGCCTCGTTCGTCCCGCAGGAGGCCGGATCGTGCGCCCTGCGCACCTCCCCGGCCGTCCTTGACACTCCTGAAGTGTCGTCCCAGCTGTCTGGTGGTGGTGGTGGCCAGACCTGCGGTGGGTTCAGAGCCCAGCGCGCAGCGCGATCGCGCGACGCGGGGATCGGAGAAAGGTCGAAGCCCTCTGGGGTATTTGATGGTGAAAAGGGTCCATCAAGAGCCCCCAAAGGGGCCCCTGTGCAAGTGATGAGAGGAGGGGAACGCCGTTCTCCGACGGGCGCGAAAACGGACGACGGTGGAGGCGGAACGGAAGGCCAGCAGGGCGCTTGCGCGCACGCGTCGACGTTCAAGTCCGGGAGCGCGCCCGTGACGCGCTGTCTCTCACCGCCATTCTCCGCCGTCGTTCACGAGAACGGCGGCTCCTCTCGCTCTCGTTCTCACTCGGAGGCTTCCTTTGGAAGTCTCTGAGCTCCTCTTTTGTCTTCATTCGCAAATCTCCTCGCTACACTCGCCGCCCGGCGCCGTTCAACACGCGCACAGGCGCGCAACTTCAACCATGGCGGCCCGCGCCCTTTCAAGAACGGCAATGCGCGCACAGTCAGCAAGCATCGCTATAGGGCTCGGAGGAGAGGTGCCGGAGGTACACGGCGCAGCATGGTATTGGTGCAAACACGCCTGCAGGCTCGTTGACCACAGGTGCGTGGCTTGTTGTCTCGCGCGCACGCCGAACTAAATCCCTGCGACCGTGCCCTATACGACTCCGCATACATGCCCTCCGAGAGTGAAAGGACTCTCAATAAAGGTGTGCCATTCATTTGATTCATGTTTGGTGTCTGCCGCGGCGAGCCGCGAGCTCGGCGGTCCCAGGTGAGTGCCCACCCCACTGTCTCCTCTCTCCCAACGCCCCTCCCATGCGCAGAAGCGACCCCCGAAGACGCCTGGGAGCCAAGACTGGCCGTCTGATTGCGCGTGGAGCACAATGACTCATATATGCGCGCCCGGTCCAGACAGGGTGCCCGGCGACCACCTTGTGGCCATGCAACCACGCCGACGGCGCGCGCATGGTGGCCACATACTCCCACTGGGACGCGCGCACACGCTACGCACGGCGACCGTACATCACATCACAAGAGGCCGATATACGACTAGAACAGTCAGACGAAGATAACCATGACGCGACGAGGTCGTCAAAACAACGCCGGCCACGTCGAGGATCTCCGTGACGAAACGAGGATGGCCACGGAGACCCGGATCCGACGTGACGAGCACGTCGCAGATGCCACGGCGCAGGTGTCGCGACAAGAACCACGACGCGACGAGGACGCCACAACGAGGACGCCACAACGAGGACACCAAGACGAGGACGTCAAGACAAGAAAAAACCACTTGAGAACAAGGCCAGCCATGGCACGACGAGGTCGACGAAAGCACGATAAGGCCGACGAAAGCATGACGAGGCTGACGCAAGCCAGACGGGCCCGACGAAAGCACGACGGGGCCGACGAAAGCACGACAAGGCTAATCCTAAACTTTTGTACTATTCCTTTATAATTGTATTCAATGTTTTACATGTATGAGAGCCTAGTTTAGCAGTGGGCTAGTAATAATGGGTAATGCTAATTTAGAAACCACCTAAAGGATTAATGAGGCAAATGTTCAAATACAATAACAAGAAAATATACAAACTGCATAATAGTAAAACAGCTGAATGCCAGATAAAATAAAAGAATAGATTAATGCTGTGAACAAGGTAATACAATGAATACATGAATGTCCAAACAAGATAATGACTGCCTAATGGCTGGCAAACAACCAGCAAACAACCAGCAAACACAGCGAACAACAAAACAACAGAACAAAGGGGACGTTGTTCATGAATGATTGGTGAACATTCATTTGTTAATGGTTGTTCGCTGAGGATTCTATTGTTAAATAATGTTATATAATGGCTGGATTTTCCCTGATGCGCCGGTTCAGTGAAGGATGAACGATATTGTGATCGAGGACATAATTTGGAGGGGGGTTGGCGTAGTTGACGCAATTGCAAGATAAGGGCGTAGTAGGCGACAGGGAGGGTATTCCGGAGGTTGACACGAGAGGAGTGAATTCAAAGTAATCAAACCAGAGAAAAGGCTTCGGAGCACTACTGTTGCTCAACATACTGGCAAAGATGGTATGTTCTCCAGGCTCGAGTGTCGACGATGTGAAAATGCTGCTCTTCCAGTGTGTCGTGTTCGACTTTGGAGGAAGGGAGACCACTTGATATGGCTCGTTCCCGTCAATAGAGAAATTGTGACACTGACTGGCAGCCGTTGACGGGGCAAACACGGTGAAACGGTTCCAAAGACTGAGATCTCGGTACCTATTGTACTAGTAAGATGACTGAAACATTTAGATGATGCACTTGATTGCATTATTGTCTACGTACCGACGAAGGTGTACCGGAAGCTTGACCCCACGGTGACTGCACCATGAGTCGTCCTAGACCTTCGGATAACGATATCTGCCAGCTGAAACCACATGAGGACGTACTGATTGAATTCAAACTGATCACCACCCTGCATCCATTCTCCGGAGTACTTAATTTCTGGATGCGTATCATCCACTGTCACTATAGCCGTCATACTGGCTACACTCTACTCGGGGCATCAGCGCTCAGATAGAGGGGAGAGAAAGCAGCTCAATCATACCTCATACTCTCCGCCAGACACGACGTTATATCACATCTAGTCTCTCTTAAATAAAACGCACACTAGAGATGCATTGTTTAAATCTATCTCGTTTGGATGGTTATCACACAATGGTTTCACTGTCACAAGATCTGGTACGTGTCAAATCACGTTGACGGATAATGCACAGCACTTACCGTGCTCTTTGGGGCCCAGTGAGGATCGAGGAGTCCATTGTCCAAGACTTCTACCACGGAACTGGCGCTCTCGGATCCTGGATAATTTATAACATAAGTTATGCGCGGACGCGGGTTTACCTTTATGTAAATGCGAGCAAGGGTGGAGAATAGTACCAAAGGCCCGCGTGCGTGCCAATTACGACTGAGCCAGTACCGCTTCCTCGAACGCTCCTCAACATAATCCTGCACCACGCTGCGGCAGCCAGCACAATAAGGCACCGAGAGCTTATTGCCGGTGTGATCTTGGGGACGACATAGATCATTACGTGGCGTTCAAGCCGCTGCATTCCCCGTGGCGATGCGCACAGGCGTGCATGAGCCCCAAAACCCACGACGGCTTCAAACAGTTCGGGCACACACGGACACCAATGTCGACCGTGCGAGTGAGCTGGAAAGCGAACGTGTCCCGTCGACTGGAAAAATGGGTCTGGTAGTGGGACCCACCCACCACGGTCCGCGCAGCGGTACAGTGCCAAGGTGTGCCAGGAGGACTACGCATTGGTCGAGAGGCGTGCTGAATGAGAAGAGCCTGCATCCAGGGGACTTCCTGCAGCTACAGACATGAGCGAGGTGTAGTAGCGTCGAGAACCGTACTCACTTTGGTACTATCCGTTGAGGGCGTCCTCGCGAGCCATCGACTCAGTCGACCGGGAGACCGTCTTGCGGGCAGAGGTGGTTGTTCCGCGCAAAGCGACGTTGACAGGCGGTCTGACAAAATGGCTCAATTTAGCGACGGTCTGAGACGCAACATCGGTATTGATAGCCTTTGATGTAAGCCCATCGAAGTAGCTAAATGGGGACAAGCCCTTACCCCAAGAGCGACGCGGAAAGAGACTCAGCTAGTCTTGCGCGGCAAACGAGCCAAAGTGACAGCGCACCCGCCAGGCGCTGCTGACACCAACGTGGGCGAGGGCCCAAATAGGCAATCGAATGGAGAAGCTCATGTTCGCGGGATGGGGAAGTTCACGGCGTCCACTCCGCCTCCCTATGGCGTGCGTGTGCAGCAAGACTGGACGGCAAAACCCACAAAACCAGGTTACACAATTTGATAGCGCTCTCTGCAGCTTTCCCCGCTGCCAGTCTAGGACAACTTCGCACCACCGGTATAGATACATACAAACGTGCTATAAGTATACATCAATTGTCCTCGTTATATTACCCTATCCTTATCGCGGTCATGGATCGCATGCTACGCGACAAGCACTCTCTTCCATTCGATATAGAGCCCCTCAGCTTTGATAACGAAGGCGGCGGTCGAGGCGGGGCGTTCTTCCGTGACAAAACCGGGAGCTCCGATCGGAAGAGGGAGTACTGTACTAATTCGACCTAAACGGCTGTCAGGCCACTGTCACAAGGGGCCGAAAACCGTCGTTTCTCGCCCTTGTCCACATGTCACAGACCCCGCGCCCGCTGTGTGACGACACGTCGTTTCGCGCACGCGCTTATGGCTCGGAATTTTCCGCGCACTGCGGCGCGGGTGTGGCGCCCGTTGGGAGATCGCCCGTTGTCACACGTCACCGGGCCCACCGTCGCTGTCGCCGGTGCGTTGTTTGTAAGTGTCACATGTCACACCCGCCGCCGTTCAGCTGGTCGAATTAGTACAGTACGACGGGAGAGAGGAATTCTCGCTCGCGTGTGAGCTGCTCCTCGAATTAGCGGGATACGATACAGGAGGAGTGCTAGATGAAGATAAGTGGGCCTCTCTAACCGGAGGGTGAGTCAAAGGCGAGTCATCTTCAGGGCTACTTTCAGGAACCAACGGAGACACGTGGGTGTGGAGGCTACATGAGCGATATGCCTGCACTCATGATCGTCATAGGAAATCGGGGATGTGGCTTGGACCATACACTGGCGGTGTGCGCGTCCTCTCTTGTGCAACAGCATTGCACCGATGCCTTTACGATCATCACAAAGACAGGAGCAATGATTAGGGGAATCATGATATGCAGCCTGTCCATTGCAGCTGAGTTGTGTTGTGGCGGGTTGATGGTCGGAGGGGGCTCCAATGCGGTGGCGAGATAAAGACGCCTCGGAGGAAGATAGGGGATAGAAATGAGGAAGATGGCATTGACATTACTGTATGAAGCGTGGGGTTATTGATTTCGACGCGGCTGATCGAGTGCTATCGAGGCCAGCTGGGGACGTGGCCATTCCTGCACCCGAGGAGGTACCGACCGTCGAGTCAGATGAGCCAGGAGACCCCGATATGGTGATGATGTCGATGTAAATCCAACCAAAAGAACAGATAAGGAGCGCTTATCGTGGCTGATAGTACTGACGAAGAGTGTGTGCACTCCTAGCTCGAGCGTAAAACGACGAAAACACATTGTTCCCGTAGGACGGCGTGCTGGAATTTGAGGTAAGGTTGACTGTTTGATGTGTATCCCCACCATCGAAGGTAAATGAGTGGTTCGAGTAGCAGCCGTAGACGGGGCCGCATGGGGAAATCGTTCCGAAAATTGAGATACCAGTTCCTATTCTCCTGGTTACATTACCCGAATGGCGCATGAACCATTGGGGACGTACCATTGAAGGTATACCGGAACATCGACCCAGTCTCTACTGCACCATGGATAGTGCTAAGTCTACCGGTAAACATATAGGTCGACCAAAATCGCAGGCAGTACGTACGCGTTATATTCTTTTGGGTGAACGACCCACCATCCAGAGCCTTGATAGAATATCTCTGGATCTGTATCATCGACTCTTACAACCTCCGACATGGCTGCGATTAATTTCCATATGAGGGTGCACAGGCAGAGGAAGCAAGCGATTCAATCCTACCTCTTAGTCCACGCCTCACGTAGCTTTATATTAAAACCAAGTGCTCCCACGGTGAGCCCGCAGAGGCACGTTGGCGTTATCCATCTAGAACTTCGGCGGAATGATGACGCTTCTTATATTCCATATCTTCCACCCAAATCACAGCACCATCTCGATGAACACAATGGCGCTGGCATTTTCATGTGGTGTTCGCGCAAAGATCAACCAGAAAAAATGAAGCTCGATAGCCCGTTTCAACTTCTGCGATGCTCGATCTCCTGACCCAGATGAGGTGCCAGCTACGTGGGGCGTTTGTTTTCGTCACCGTGCCATTGCGGACAGGGAAAGAAAGAAAAGAGATGGTGCAAAGGACGTACGATCTATTTTAATCATGGCTCGATTGGACCTTGAACCCAAAAGGGCCTTTGGACCGTCACAGACCGCCCTACGCAATCCTAAATACTCAGAACTCAGTACAGCTGAATCGCTGAGGGCATACGGAGGCACAGTTGTGCGTCCTCTACGAGCCGTGAAGTGTGACGTGGGGATTCAACGCTGCACGCTTTGTCCGGGAAAAGAAGCACATTTGCTCACCTGTATCCAATCACCAACGCTGAATACTTTTTGTAAAGGTCCTGTGCGAAGACACTGCAATCTCAACTCAACTCCGCTGAGGTGACATTGGTACGGTACACCAGCCTCGCCACGCAACGCGTGAGTATTCGACATTTTCACCGGCGGAGAACGCGCTGAGGATGGCCTTCAGTATCCTATCTACACGGAGAACGAGTGAGACAAACGAGGGTGGATGCGATGGTGACGGCCGAAGGACCCGAACGAGACCCCCCGCATGTCTGGCGTGCATATAAACCGGCAACGAAACACAACAGGAGATGAAGGCGAGCACAAACACTCACATAAACACGTATCTCTTCCCACCCGCTTGATATAACGGGCTACGTTCGCACTTCGCTCCGCCCACGAAAAGCCGTCTCCGCTTCCCTGGCACGCATACAGTCAGAGAAAAAGAGCAAAACGGAATGAATGCCGAAAAACGAAATGCATTTGCTCACCAGAATTCAAGCACCGTCATAGAGCACTTTCTAACAATGTCGTGAGTGGCGCCCCTAGCCCGACCTCCGCCAAGTTCCGTCACAACGACTCCGAGGTGTACCTCTGATGCATACCCAGCGCGTGCGGCACAGTCATACGCGGGAAAGAGCGTCTTAAAGCTCTGTCTGACCCAGAAGTATCCATGCCGAGGGCCGACAAGCCTTCTCAATTCAAGTCCGCTGGACCGGGACCAGGATCAGTGCAGCAAGCCTTGTGGCACGAGCGTGAGTAATCGACGATTCACGGGGGTGAATGCGCTGAATATTGGTGCGGTTGATTTTAAAGGTTTGTTTGAAAATTCCTATCAAGACGGAGAAGAAGAGAGTTAGACGAGAGTGGATGCAATGGTGGTGGTCGAAAAATCTGAGAGAGACGGCACGGCGAGGCGTCAGGTACCGACACCACTGTCCCAAAACGGCAAGCGAGTAAGTTCGCACCTCCGACGCGTCACCTCCGCACCCCTGCATAGAGCTAGTAAAAACACAACCGGTCATGGAGACAAAGACAAATGTTCACAACGCTCTGTGTCTTAATGCTTGACTGGAAACCCTTTCTTTTCAAGTCAGACCACTGGTAAGTGAGTAGTAAGTACACTGAGTTTACAGATGACGTTGTGTACTTACTCTGGCCACCTTGCGCACACGTTCCATGATACTGAATCTCCGGATATGTGACATCCGCAATTGTTACATGCGACATAACTTTAAGCTCGTGCTATATTTGATGCAAAGGTATGGAAGGGGGAGAAAAGCAAGAGAGTCCTCTTCCTGCTTTGCACTTTATGTAAACTTATATCGCGCTAGCTCTAGTCAAGTTGAGCACAGCAAATAATCACTTGACGAAATCCTTCCAGAGTGTTGATCAATGGTGGAATAATGCCGGCTACTTGCTATAGGATACCTGTAGCTCAAAGACGGTATCATTATTTCCACTCGAAAGCATTCTGCGCCGAGAGTGCCACACTCAAGGTAGAACATTTCCCTTTGCGATCCACTCCTTTCCATGACATGCAGCTCCTCAGCTTTGATAGGAAGGGGGCGGTCCCTGTGAGCGGTCGTCTGTAACAAAACTAGGTGCTCGATCGGAAGTGTATGACGGCAGGGAGGAAGATTTCACATCACCGTTGCCTGAGAAAACGGAGGTGGTACCCACTGAAGGCGGATGCGGCGCCATAACTGGACGAAGTGATGGAGGACCATTTCCGAGGATCTGTACACTCTCGCCTGAGAAAAGTGGAGGCACTAGGCGAGAAGGAACCAGGAATGGTATGTGAGACATGTTCCACCTGACGCCGGCGTAAGACATCTTTTCTTCTCCGCAAGAAACAATGCCCCAAGCCCCAGAATGATCAAAGAAAACAGGGGCGATGATTGCTGGAAGTATAATATGAAGTTCAGTCGATGTGACCGAGGTGTGTCGCTGCTCGCCATGTGCCTGGGCAGGTTGAGGCACGTGTACAATTCGTGACGAGGACGGCAATGGAGATGATGATATTGACAACGAATCCGGTGTGCATGGCGAGATCTGCGATGATTAAAAGAAAATTAGCTTGAGATACAAAGCGAGGACATGGACGAAGTTACGTGGGGAATTACAGTCCTAGATTGTGCCGCTGTTAGGGGTTGCGTTGGTGAAGGTCTGCCGTCAGTTGTGTCAAGCAAGCCACTGCGAGTTTGACTGGAATTCACCGACGTGGGCGAGACCACGTTGAGAGTCATGGGTGAGCTTGCAACAGTAGTAGACGATGGAACTATAAACAACGTAGACGATGTAGACAATGTAGCGGTTGAAGAGGGGCGCAACGGAGGTATTACATCAGGGAAAATCTCGTGATTAAGAAATGCTTCTTTGTTAGTACACTGTTAGTTGCTGTTACTGGTGTTATCTATCTGTTATCCATACATTCAGTCATTACCTCTGTTACTAGTTGATTTCTGGATTTCCAGTATATTCTTGAGGTGTTTTCTTGGTTTCTTTCTGTTTCTTCATTTTTTGTTCATTTCCACACAGTTCACATTTCATTTTTTTGTTTAGCAGCTATTAACACAATGTTATGTTGTTAGCTCTCATTAGCCAGTTTCTTCATAGTTCAACCTCTGTTTCTGTCTAGTTACATGATTAATCCTGGTTACTTTATTTTATCTCTATTTGGTAGCTGTTTCCTTTGACTGTCAGCTTTTATTAGTTGGTCTGTAGATAGCAATTCACAGACTGTCTTTTAGTGTTTGGCATCCTACCAAAGCTCTACCCAAAAGTCAAACATGCACAATTTCACTATTAATCAATTCATACAGTTATAGATGATGCTGTACAATTATTGTATGAATTAAAACACATTTTATAATCTCGGGAACATTATGTCGCAAATCTCCAGGACCCGCTTCCAAGGCGCCTCAAGGCGGTTCAAGGGAAGAGGCGCCAGTGATGCTTCCAAGGTCTCTCAAGAAAAAAGAAATCGTTGCAAGATGGCGTGCCATCATTGCAAGATTCCCCCGCGGGTCGCTTGGGAGACCTTCCGAGTTTGGATGGTCTCTCCGGGCACTACAGCATCTTGAGACAGTCTTGCGGGATTTATATCCGGCAATTTATATTCGATTTTCACACATTAATATAATAATTTGTTAATAATATTGATATTAATACTACTCATATTTTATGTACACATATACAATTCTACTACAATCTATAGCACCTACAGAGTTCTAGTATATGCATGACAGCTGACAGCATCCTAGAGAGGTGTTACACACCTGGTGAAAGAGTGAGCTGAGTGACATGGTGGCAGGTGGGAGGTACATACCAGGGTCCTTGGCCAGGGGGCGGCCTTCTAGGCTATCTAGGTGTGGCTAGTCTTGGTGAATAGTATCAGAGGGTGGGCATGCTGTTCTGTGCTAGCAGGGGCATATGACTTACTTCGACTGCCGAAGACGTCTTTCCCATGCCCTGCCTGCCCTCCCTCAAAGCGCACGCGGTAAACCGGCTCGAATCAGCCGCGTTCTTGGCGATATATCCGATGGGGAGGGAGAAATGGAGGGACGGGGGGTGGCCCAGAGAGCGGCGGGCTGGTAGAGTCGGCAGCCAGGAGGGAGTAGGAGGCGGAGGAGAGGCGACAGAGGGAGGGAGGAGTGGTGGTTGAAGTTGAACGTCGAAGTGTAAGGTCAGACGCCGTGGTTCGACTGTGGGAGACATCGGCATCCTCCGTTTTCGGCGTCTGATTGCTCGTGCCGTGGATGCTGGCACTTGAGAGACCTTGAGGACGACGGAGGTCTCCTTGTAACCATCAGCGCAATCTCGCAAGGACTTGAAAGACGGCGAGTCCACCTTTGAGTGATACCATCATTCTTGAGAGCTACAGGGATTATTACATAATCAGATCAAGGTCTCAAGACCCCTTCAAGGTCCCTTCAAGAGCGCCCCAAGAAGGTCTCAAGCGCGTCTCAAGGCGGCGCTCTTGGAAGGCTCGATTGGGATTTGCGACATAATCTATAAATCAATTCACTGAAGGCTGTCTTTGTTGAGACAGTCCTCATTGCAGCTGTCCGTGCCATCTTTTGGGCAGCCTTGTCACACTGTCCGTGTTGGGCTGTGATGGTTTGTGGTTGTGTCTTTCTTCTTGTGTCACAGCTGTCCTCGTCGCGTCCGGGTCGTTTCACCTTGGGCCACGGCTCTCCCCATTGTAATTGGCCTCGTTCGGCATGTTACAGTTGGGTCCCGTCAGGCTGTGTTCAGCCTTGCCGTGGCCATCCTCGTCGAGCCATTGTCATCCCGTCGCGGTCGTGTCGTGGCCGTCCTTGTGACGTCGCGGCTGTCTTCATTGTGCCATCCCCGTGTCGGGATGTGGCTGTGGTGCTGTGGCCAACATTCGTGTGCTCGTGACACGCGTTGCGTCGTAGTTGATTATCTTCTGCGATTGGTGTGACGTCATGGCCGTCTGCACCACGCTTGTCGTGTAGTAGTCATTGTGCAGAAGCTATTGTTCTGCGGTCACCCTCGTCGTGTGGTGGCTTTAATGCCGCGATCGTCCACAAGGTGGTCGGCATGCATGCGGGATGCGCGAGTCTGCAATCTGCACGCGCGGCCGAACGTCCGTCGGCAGTGCGTTGGTGTGTTGGGTGATGGATTGGACGGACGGGGGCCCATCTTGGCTCCTAGGCGTCTTCGGGCTCGTTTGTGCGCATGGGAGGGGCTTATGGCTGGGGGAGCAGTAGGGTAACAGGGGGAGGCATACCTACATCTGGAAAAACGGACTCTGTTAAGTAATGTTAAAGTAACATTATGACTACTAGCACTGTTATCCAAGGTAACGCACCGTTATTCATGTTAGTTTTCACCTATCCCTAGAGTACGCACGAACGAGCGCCGACTCAGCAACATAACCTCACGGCGTTTGGCGTCGCTGCGGTGATGTCATCGGCGCTCCCTCAACAACGTATAAATTAGCGTACTGGCAACGCCGTCGGCCCCCTCGACCTCACTCAATTCCTTTACCTTCGATTAAAGCTCTGCGCAGATCCAGGTAACCTGTAGGTACCTGCAGGTAGATCTGCCATCAATACCTGCAGGTATAGTGATCTGCAGGTATTTTGACCTGCAGGTACTTTGACCTGCAGATCCAGGTCGCCAATGAGCAATTTCAGGCAGGTATGCAGGTGATCCGCAGGTATTTTTGCAACTCATAAATCATGATATTATAGCATAATATATACTCAAAATAGAACTATTAATGGATCTAATGTATATAACTGCAGTCAGCAATATCTCATTATACTATATACTATGTTTACAAGTGATATATGGTATTAAACTGCTTTAGCATCAGTATTCAAGTAAATGCCGAGATATTGACTCCAATATCCAGGCAATTATAAAAGCATGTCAGCCTTATTGGAGCAAGCAGATATATCTGAAATTGATCACACACTATATAAAGTATGAAGACAATATATATATGTATTTATTTGGCATTAAATCACAACACATCACTGATATAGCATTGACACAGGTATGATCTGTAGGTTACCTGTGATCTGCAGGTAACTGACCTGCAGGTACAGATCACCTGTGGCCAGGATACCTGGCAGATCCAGGTCAGGCCTCCAGAATCAGGAATACCTGCAGGTACAGATCCAGATCGACCCGCAGGTAGATCTGTGCAGAGCTTTACCTTCGATGATCTTCCACGCTTGCTAAACACAGCCTCCACCTCACCCCTTCGCCCCCTCTTCGCCCCTTGGTGCCTTGGATGTGCTACCAGTACGTTCTACTAACAAGTTGCAGAATCACACTCCGTCCGGTACCGTTCGTCGCTATGTCTGTCCATCGAGGTGTGTGTCCATCGAAGTGCACGTCCGTCGAGGTGTGTACTCGTTGGCATAATAAAGGTGCTCATATACAGGACTACCACTGCAGCCTCGATTACTTATGCCGGTGAGTCACCTGTCCTCTGTGCGCGATCAGCACTTGTTGACAACATCATAGGCTGATGGGTGCCTATGCCGTTGCGATTGCGTGCACATACAGATAGTATCAGTACACTATGGTAAGTCTGTACATCCGCTGTGGTGTGCATGGCTAACAAAAGTCTGCCCGGTTCTTGCACCATCAGTAATGAGGTGGTCCGGCTCACCTCCCTACCCCCAGTTCCACATTTGCATGTGGTATTTGGTATGTCGCAGACCCGCGCTTTATGATCATTACTCAGTTGCTGACTAAAACTTCGAGGTCATTTCTCTCAGTGCCGTAGAGCTTGCTCCCCGTCATCAAGGTGAGTGAAACTTGCTGCTACACAGTGTTTGGATTAGTAGTTGTTTCCTGTTCAAGTACTGGCTGTCATGTATTACCTGCCATAGTAGGACAATACAACATTTTAAAACCTCTGTGTGCAGTGTGCAGCTGTCTTTGTGCAGCCTCATGAGCACAACAAGAGTAAAGCAGTGAAATATCATGGTGTTAATGCCATAAATTAACGGTAAAAAGCGCTAAAATAACGAAAATTAACGCTAAGTAAATCGTGACCGGCGGTGGGCATCCCGGTATATAACATATTTCGTTACTTCATTTAAATACGGTATATAGCGTTAGTTGAACGTTACTTAACGCCGCCCGTTTTCCCAGATGTAGGGCCTTCGAGCTCGCAGACTCGCTGTAGCGGACATCAAACACAAGATTGAATGACTTACCGACCTTCTTGAGAGCTTAAATGCTTCTGGACCGTGTGCGGTGGAGCTGTTTAGGGCGCGGTCGCGCATAATCAGCTCAGGTGCGCGCGCTGTAGGGCTAGTCGCGCACCTTGATCAACGAGCCTGCAGGCTCGCCTGGATATACCTAACAACAATAGATGTGCCCTGCACACTTTCCCAGCTTCCCCCAGCAATCCTGAGGGTCGACGCGGCCGTGCTTGAAGAGACGGCGCGGTTATCGGTGAGGTCGATGGTGTGCGCGATTGGACAGCGCCGAGTGTCGAGCGGGGAGGAAGAAAACTGGGGGAAAAACAACGCAAAGAGGTTGAGAGGCTTCGAAGAAGGCCCCTGAGTGAGAACGAGAGGGAGGGGGGCCGCCGTTCTCATGAACGACGGCGGAGGATGGGGGGCGAGAGCGGGCGCTCCGGACTTGGAACTCGCGTCGACGCGTGAGCGCAGGCGCCCTGCAGCGCGTCGGCGTGCAAGCGCCTGGTTCGACTTTTGTTCCGCCTCCACCATCGGTCGCCGTTTGCGAGAACGGCGGCGAAAGTCCGTTCTTCTTTGCACAAGAGCCTCTTCGGAGGTTCTTGATGGACCCCGACTCTTGCCCTATACCACTCGCTCCCACAACACCGCGCGACGGCCCACCACGACATCGCGCGACGGCTCACCCCGCCCACCCGCCGCAAGACTCGACTAGCACTGCCAGCCACGCAGAACGGACGCGACGCGACACTCAAAAAAGTGTCTAGGAAGGTCGGGGAGGTGCGCAGGGCGCATAATCCGGCCTCCTGTGGGACGAACCGGGCCTGTGGGCCTGACGGTACAAGGTGAGCAGGGCCGCCACTCTGCTGTCTTCGCGAGCTGACCCCAGCCATGCCCGCTTGCACGCGCATGTGCAAAGCATGTGCGCAGTCAGCGGATGTCATATTAGTATGCCCACCGTCGTGCCCCCGCCCCCGCCTCCGCACTCATACCCTCATTCAGTTGCGCCCTCCAAGCCGCGCTCGCGCTCGCTGGTTTGAATCTGCAGCTCGTGCTCCTACCCTCAAGCCCGCGCCCTTCTACCAACACCCTCGACTGAGCCCCCGAGCCTTGATCCTTTTGACGAGCCTTCATGCTCGTGCTCGCGCCCCCACATTTGTGCTCCCACGTCCTCGCGCTCAAGCCCACCACCACACCACTGGCCCCAGCCCTCGCCCCCGCGCTGTTCTGCCCTCGCCCTCATGCCCATGTCGCAGCATCCACCGCTCTCCTTGCGCGTGCACATGGGTCGACGCGCCCTCCTCAGCACTGTTGGCGTTGGCGTTGCCACGGAACCTGCACACACAAGGAATAAACAATGATGGTGCATTCAAGAAGGACTACAAGGACAACAAATACAAGAGTAGAGGTAAGCCAAGACAGGTGGAGAAAGATGAAGAGTAGTAGTAGTGTGAAAAGGGTTGATTTCACTCAAAAATGAGCTGCTCTTGGATCTGTATACTACATCCTTATAATGACAATGAAAGTTTGCCTATATACTGTGTGAAATAAGAGTGTGATAGTATTGGACTAGTAGCCTAACCAGAAACAAACTGAATAACAGACAAACTGGAAAACATTGGAACATTTAGGAAATTGCTAGGAAACACTTAGGAAACACTCAAATCAGAAAACAGATTAACACTGAAAACTAGCAAACATGGAAACAAGATAACAGTCAAATAATCACCAAGAAACAGCCAGGAAACACCCAGGAAACACTCAAGAAACAGCCAAGAAACAGCCAGGAAACAAAACTAATGTTGGAGCCTTGCAAAAGAAACGCTTCCTAACCATTATTTCATTAGTTGCGTTTCCTGGGAGTTTGTTTATTTAAAAATGCTTCTTATTGGCCTGGATTTTCCCTGATGTTAGAGGCAAGGCCTGTGGAGCCGACTGTATCAGGGCCTGAACATTCCAGGATAACCAAGGGTGTGTCACGTACCACTTGTACTGGGGACACCGCAGATTGAGTTCTGGAGGTTCTGAGCTGCGACTACATCAGCGGGAGTGCATTTGGACAACAGGCAGGAGGCAACGGCGCTCTGGAAGATGGTACCGGTGCAAATGCAGGATGTATCGGTGCTGGGTTGCCTGAGATGAGCCGCAGAGGGCGGAGGCAGAATGTGATGGCGACTCATAGCCCACAGCCAGCGGACGTGGCCGCTGAAGTCAGGCAGCGGGTCGTGCAGGTATCAAGCGATGACAAGGAAGGGGGGGTACTAGTAGAGCTCTGTGCGTCGGCAAACGCGGCAGCCACAAGAAAGAAAAAGAAAGAAAACTTTGTGTTCATTGTAAACGGAGGGAGGGAGAGATTGTGAGTATGGACGGGTGGGGCGTGGGCATCTGAGTCAAAGAGACAGCTACTGGGTAAAGCATTGAAGTACGCTGGGGACGGCGATAATATATGCGGATTCGCGGGCGTGCGATTCATATTCTAGGCAAGGAAGAGCTGTGCATAGAAACCAAACTTGAAAAGATTCCAGAGCGGAGCGTACCACTGTAGCAGATATAATCAATGAGGTACACGATTAGTTCCAGGATTGCATATTGCCAACACAGATGTTGCAACCCGGAAAGATGAAGAGTTGATTGTAGAGACTAATATCTGATTTTGCTGGAAGTCGTCAATGCGATCCAGCATCATTTCCCGGGCTTGGAGATCTCGCCAGTATTGGCGAGGTTACAGAGCTTGTCTGCAGCGTCCGCCCGTCACGGTTCATTGATCTCAGGCAAGCCGCTCTGTATGGTATTATAGTATGAATAAATGCCGTATGAAAGGCAAGTCAACATACACTGTTTGCATGGATGACAGGCTTCTACAACCTGCAAAGAAGCCAATCCTCCCATAACCGACGCTTGTCATATTGAATCTTGAGTATTCTTCAGCAGAGCGATGGCCCCGCCAAACCTGACAGAAATATTAACTATTGATAAATTAGTGGTCAACTACCCCTACCTGTGTTCCCGGTGCCATTATGCCAATGGAATTGCCAAACCGAGCCAATGGCGCGCTCGGGAATGCCTCTGCGTATGTTTCGGTGGTTGATTATTGTTTGCGACTTTTTAGTCAGTGTCAACTTCCCATGTCAGCACACGCGTCAACTGGATTCAGAGATGATAGATGTGCATCACACTGTTTCAAAGTTGATTTCTACTTCCCAGATTTTGGCTATATACAGTTTGTATATTGTACCAAGTCCCAACAAAAATGAGATCAGGATTACAATAAATGCATTGTTGGGATTCATCTGGAGTTTTGACAGTTCGAGGGCGGCTGCATATCATCGATATATTGAACCAAGAATTGTGCCGCCATCGTGATGTACGATATCGGAACGAGTGTTTTTTGGCGTAACGCTTGCGTTATCCGCTGGATGTCACACGAGTGGCAGGAAGCTCGTCGGTCAGGACTACCACCGCGGATACACATCAACTGACAAAAACCGCACGAGGGCGCACGTTCGTCTCCTTGCCATTCGAAACGAAGGTGAGAAAGATGAATGGCGCCATGCATTGGAAGAAACGTACGTGTGAATCACTTTTCGACCAAGCCTTGCACCCCAGGTGTGGTCGTTTCATCATGGGACCGCCGCTACGATCGTGCACACGGCGCGGAGATCAGCACAACTAAACCTCAATATCCGAAGCAGAAGCATCTTCAGTACGGACATAGTCATGATTCTGAGTATAGAAGTGTAAGTACCGAGCGCTATCTCCTGCTGTGGACGATACGAAGGGCTCGCCAGTATTGATAACCCACATGAACACCGGGCTCTAGCTGACAAATTCCATAACGCACGAACGTTCCGTTCCGTCGGATGTTCTAGTCGACCGCCTGACATCAAGACGAAGAAAATGTCGCAGAGGAAAGGTCGTGCTCCGAGTCGCGAGTTCGGCCTAGAAGTGGTCAAACGTGTCAAAGCTAGCCAGGCGGCGAAACGCCCACCATGCGCCAGGTGGAGAGTAGCGAACTGAGTCTCAGACGGCCGCGTACTGAAGGCCAGCATTGAGTGAAGCGAACCAAAAAAACGCCATGCGGGGCGCCAGCACCGGTACCCTAAGCAGGCAACCGAGCACGTTCGCCTTCGACACACGTCGCTTCTTCGTCCCTGGCACGCATATACGCGGCAAAGAATAAAATTGAGTGAGATCTCTCATAAAAACACACGGGGATAAGCCCCCTGCTCTTCCACTCCCGCGCACCCATCTCTCGGATAAAGGACTCAGATGTCTCCCTACTCGCTCGGATGGTGCGCGGACGCGTCGCCCCGACAGGGGCATGAAGATCATCGCGGTTGACGCCAGAGGGGATGAGGGAGAGGGAGAAGAGAGGGGGCGGGAAGGAGAGGGAGGTTGAAGGGAGAGAGAGGAGGAGAGCAAAAGTGGCAAAGAACGAGAAATGGAAAAAACGAAACGTCGGGGGTGCAACAATCCTCGCCCCCGACCCCCCCGCCGCCTCTTACACGCGACAGCAACTTCATCAAACACCGTCGCAGGAGCCCACCAGACCGTCTCCCACCCCACCCATCGCACCCTCAGACCCTCCCTCGCTGAGGAGAGAGCACACCGCAACGGACGCTCGGCGAGTGCGAGCACCGATTGCAGCTCGGGCTTCACAACACAGGGTCTGGCACGAGCCCCGCATAGACGAGCTCCGCGTCAGTCCCCCGTGGCAGCGCCATGTATGCCGCTCACGATCTGGTACGACCATTTTCGATGTGTGCTTCAAAGTGCGCCGGTGGCGCGTTCGACTGACGCGGGGTGGTTGGCAGTGCGCGTGGAAGGCAGGTGATGCCAGCGGGAGAGTGGGGAGTAGGAAGGCTCACCACCACGCATATCTTGAGCACCTCGATGCCGGAAAAGGGGCCCGACGAGGCCTGCCGGAGCCTCCGCGCAACGAGCCGCGGCTCCATGGCGATGGGCGGGACAGCGTTCGGGGGGCGAAGGCTTTGCCGAGCGCGGTGCACCCCAAGTGCGCATGAGAAAGAGGACTCACTCGTTCCGCCAGCAGCCGTGTCGTTAGAAGTGATGAGGAAAAGGAGAGAAAAGGGCGCCCGCACTGCCACCACTGACACATACCCCCGGAATCCTCGTTGGTCCTGCCCCTGTCCGCGTGCAGGGGAGGGCGTGAACCGACGACGCGTCGCTCAGAAACACCGCCCGGGTGCGCGACCTTACGGCGCAGGCGCGTGGTAGACATCTCCGAATGGCGAATGCAGGGACATAAGGACAGAGTTGGTCAGCGTCCTTGGGGAGATTTTCTGGTGGGAAGTCGTTGAGGGAGACGAGGAGAGACTGGCACACGGCATCCCAGAAGCAGAAGACCGGGTATAGACCAGGTGCACGAGAGCCCTGGAGACCCTGAAATGAAGATCGTGAACGTGTGAGAGAAGTCTTGAGCAGAGGCAGTTGTCGTCGTCAAGCTCGAGGAGGGACCACAAACAGTTCCCAATGGACGCGTGAAGCGCCGACACCTCCGACCCGAATAGGCAACCGACTACGTTGCGCTTCCACACGCGTCATCCCGCCTCTCTGGCGTGCATACACCCAGCAAAAACAACAAAACCGAATTCATACGCACAAGCACAGAATCTTACACACGCCCTCCTTCCTCTTCCTCCAATCCCTGTCTCACCTCCCCCCCTTTTGCGCGCAACCCCTCATCAACCTAAGCACACTCCCCAACAACACCCCCGCGCCCTCCGCTCTACAAAAATCAGCCCCCACCACTCAAAGGAGGGAAAAGACTCACATATCTTCCGGAGAGGCGTACTCGCTCGGGTGGTGCGACACGCCGCCGCGGCCAGCGGTACGAATATCATCGCTGTTGGGACGTGAAGGGCGGTTGTACACGCTATGCAGCGCGTCAGCTAACGCGTCCTTCATTTGATTCAAAACAGAGGGGAGGAGGAAGCGAGGGGAGGAGGGGGGAGGAGGGGGAGAGGGAAGAAAGACAGAAGGGGGGAGAGGAGAGGGAGGAGGAGAGAAAGAGGGGAGGAGACAGAGGAAGACGTACGAATTGTGTCCCGCGCCGCTCACAAGCTCCGGCGCACCCGGCGCCGCCGCCCTCACATACCCCAACGCGCGCCCTCATCAAACACCGTCGTCGACCTTTCTTCCCCTCACCGGTGCTCATGCGCGCGCGCCAGAAGGCGTCCCACCCCCGAGCTCCATCCCGTGTTCCTCCGCCGTCTTCGCACACCGCTCCCTGAAGCGCGCCCTCGAGCGCCTCAAGCGCAGCGTCCGACGCAGCACGCGTGTCGAGGCTGAACTCGACGCGGTTCACCAAAGTGTTGACACTCTGCGGCTCGGCCTTGACGACACACACACGCTCGCGAGTGCTCCGCGCTCCTGCGCGGTGCTCCGCACGAGCTGGATAAGCTCAGCAAACGCGAGCAACGCATCGCGCCGCGCCGCAAAACGGCGTCGTCCCCGTGTGGCTCGGGCCCCGGCGGCGCGGTGAGCGTGAGCGTGTGCCACGATATGGCTTGTACACCGCGCACGATCCCCACGGGCGCGTCGAGCCGCTCAAGGATAGGTCCTTATTCGATGTGAACCTCAAAATGCGCTGACAGCGGGGTGGATTTGTAGCTCGCTGGGGTGGAGCCGCGCGCGCCGATGGCGTCGAGGGCCGCGCCGAGGGAGGTGCCGGAAGAGTCGGTGCGGGAGTAGGCGTAAGAGGCGCGAGGCCCCCGCCCAGACGCCGCTTTGCCCAGCATCGCAGGCCCGAACGCGCGCGCCCTCCTCGTTCGTCCCAGTTCACGACCGTTTTTCCCTGCGGAGCGGCGCGTGGGTCCTCACCACCCCGCCGGGCCGCCAAGCATCTTGAGGACCTCGATGCCGCAGTGCACGCCGAGGATCCCGTCGTACCGCCCGCCGCGCGCCGCGGGCTGCGTGTCGGGGGTGCGAGCCCATGGCGATTGGAGGCAGCGTGCTGCCTGCCCGGGCGGATGGCGAAGGTGTTGCCTATAGAGCGCGTCGGTGTGGACTGTGCAGCCTAATGCGCGCGTCGTTGCGTGTGAACCACGCAATGTCAACCGATCTGCTCTTCGTCAGCACACGCGGGCGTGAGGGAAAAGGGGCTCACTCATTCCGTCCGTCGGGCGTGCATCTTGGGGGTGTTAGATGCGTAGGAGAGGGAGGGAGGAGGTGCGTACGATCCCCATTGGCAGCTCGTGGCGATGTCTTCGTTTATCCGGCTTGCGTTTATGCGCAGGCTGTCTGCGAGGCTCGCGACGCCTCGTCGCCCGAGGCGTGCTGCGTTCAGAGAGCGGAGCATTGTGTTCGTGGTGGAGGTCGAGCAGGGGGTTTTATCGAGCGATATAAGCGCGGTAGGGCTTCGGAGGGTCGCACACGGGATGATAAGACGATAAGTACAGCAGGGCGGCGGCGCGGCGCAGGTGAAAGCTTGTAGTGGGACTAGGAAAGATCAGCGTGGGGAGCGTCGAATAGAGTTCACAGTGAAGTGCAGAAGCGGGCGGAGGCGCGAGCGGCGGGCGGGGAAGGACACGCGCCTGGCGCCGTGTTGCTCAGAGGAACACGGGTCGGGGCGTGGCCTTCCATGCTAGCAGCTCAGGAAACCGGGTAGGTTTCGGGGGTGTCGACGGAGGTGGGAATCGTACTGGGAGAAGGAGTGGGGAGACTTTGGGGATGCTGGGAGGTCGTCGAGAGGAGGAGCGCGGGGCGGTCGGGACTGGCATGGAGCAACTAAAAGCCTCGGGAGACAGGGTCTTTAGGCCAGGCGTCGGTGAGCTCGGGGGTTGCAAACCAGCCCGCCCAGGAGAAAACAAGCAGATATTCGAGTGCGAGAGAGATCCCGAACCGGTGGCAGTCGTCGTCGTCGTCGTCGAACTCCTGGATCGCGAGCACAAAAAATTTTACTGGGGGGGCAGCGTGGGACACCTCGCCCGGAATAGAAACGCCATCAATGTTTGTGGCGGGCTCCTGCCGATGTTTGTCCGGCTGCGGTTGGTCGTGACAACGTTCATCTGCATCGAGCTGCGACGATGGGAGTGCCGCCGTGGACCGGGTTATAGGCCAGCCGGGGTCCCGTTTTTGTGTTGGCGGTCTCCTGGTCAAGGTGGCAATCTCTCATCGCTCGTCCACGCCACCAGCGGATCGATGTGGTCTCTGAGCTCTTGCTTGCTCATGGAAGGACCCTCTGGGCTGCAGGCTCGACGCATAAACGCGGCATGAAAGAGGATTTGGTCAACGTGGGCTAATGGAGTGGAGCCATGGGGTACCCGGTACGGCCCAGGTGCGTGCCCGTTCGCCGCACCGAAAGAGCAGGGACGGGTCGTCATGCTCTAGGCGTGCAGGACGTGCCGCGATGCTAATCAAGGCTGCCTTTGGATACAGACACGCGCAGACGGGCAAATTTGATGAGGAGCACACAGTGTGGAAGACAAGGGTGTGTGCCCACCTGCCGTGTACCGACCAGCCCAACAAGTCAACCACCCGTCCACAGTAATCGACGGATCAGCGCAGGGTCGAGCTCTCGCTCATGGAAACGCTTCAGGATCGACGCACGAATGAGAGTTCTGGAGATATACCGGCGGGATGGAGCTGCGGGGCACACGATATAAACAAGGTGCGTCCCCTTCCCGCTGCAGCGTAGCATACTCCTACTTGCTTTGCCAGGGGAACGGATACACTGCCATCTCTAGCGTGCGTGCTTGCCACTGTCAATGTGGACCGGTGCGAAATTGCCACTCGCTGCCCAACAGACACACTCGGCGAAATCGACATTCGAGCATACACACGCGTGTGGTCATGGTTTAACCGCCCAAGGCGCCTCTCGATCTCCCTGTACGCAGGCCCGTCGAAAACCCGTGGACACTACCTAAACTATCTTAGCTCATTCCCCGGCTCTCCGTGTCATTTTCCAGCAGCCCTTCCGGACCCGGCCATCTTCCCACCTCGCTCAATTACATTTTCTCGACACGCCCGGTACACATTCCCAACCGACGCAAAAACTCTCGTGACGCAGCCTAATCCACGGTCAGCATTGATGCGCATACATCCACTCCTGTTGCGCTGCCTCGTCGCCCCAGTATCAGCTGCACCAGTCTGTCCCACCGCAGCCAGTGGACACGCCTTGAAGTGAACGCGCGACCAAAGTTCCAGTTCACGGCAGATTCGAGAGCTTTCCATCTAGCCCAAGACGATCCACACATCAGGGCGTGGCCAGATTATACTCGCCTTACCCGCTCATATCGCAGGCACTAGATCGCCCTTTTTCTACCTCGTTCCCTTTCATTGCCTCCACGTCGGGCAGAGACCCACGCAAGCCGCACCAGGGAACGTGGTCGTCTGTGTGATCTCGCATATGGTCTGCCGCTGGCCCGCCGCTGTGTACCAACACCCGCGAGAAAGAAAGGCGTCGCCGTGGCGGGCATCCACGGCTGTGGGCGAACACATTGTGTGCGTATTTTACGCCGCAGCGTGCCAATGAAGGTCATTCATGTACCAATTTCAGCGGTCCGTAGGGTCGGGGTGCTTAGCACAGGGATGCGGTGATTGGAACACAAACACTCTTTTGGTTCAGAACATTTCAATTCGGCACGTACGTATATTTCGATATATGGCACAATTTATCAGTCACATCTTCATTAACAATGATATCAAGGAGAACGCGCATCTGCAGAAGAATCATCAACTTGTAACGGCACTCTCCGATTATGGCAAAGCAAACCTTCCACAATGCGTCGAGTCTTTAAACAATGATTCTAGCCATTTCCTTGTTTCTCATCCAGACACGAAGGAGAGTAATCCCCGCAGTACAAGGCTCGCTTATCCGGTACCTTTGCATCAAGATGGAACCATGATTGGAGGGTCAAGATCCCGGCATCGGGGCCGTCAATATCAACTAGATTGAACTACTGTCAATGCGTCTGGTTGTGGTCAGGAAATGTTACCGTTTCATGGGAAGGCGTGGCTTGATATAAGTCGTACCGTGTACGGGGTGGACCCCCACCACTCACCATCCACTCCTTATCCGCTCCTCCCCGCGCTAGGACTTGAAGTATAGAAGTATAGCGCCGATATGTCAGCTTCACTGATAGTGGATGATTCTCAATACCGAGATATAATCACCACTGCTTCGACGAGTGGTTCGGTGGATACCCGTTCCCCGGTACCGAGAGTGAATTCGACGGGGTATGTCCTCCTTAAGGCCTCAGTTACTAAATGCTCTCTTATCTATGAGTTCAGGACCCACGCACGTGCGGAGCGGGTTATTGGGTCGACCTTCCACATTCACGTTCAATGGTACGTTTTACACAGGTGCATGCAAGGAGCACCATCCCGAACGCACTCTATGATCTCACCACTCAGATAGGCATCGGCATTTCAGTCATCGGGACCATTTCACCGTTGCCGTGCGACTCACTGAGATCAACTGGCCTATCGGTGTATTCATTCGCAATCAATGGAGGGTGGCCACAGCCAAGGTAACTTGGGTCGAGATAAGGCGTGTCAGAATTTTGCGCGTATAGGGAGACCATATTCTTTCTCTAAGCACTACTCTTGCGGCGGCACTACTCTTATCCAACCTCTAAAGCGAGTTCTTAGAGAACCACACACTTGTTGTCCGTTTTGTCAGGGACATAGCAATGCCTCTCATCCTCTGTTCTGGCTCGATTACCTTGAGTACACCCCCACCATACCCGACCCAGCGGTCGAAAACCCCTACCCCCACCGACATTGAGTTATCCCACACAAGCATCAGACGTTTTCGACAGTTTCTGAAACTTCATCGCTCAATGCCAGCTGGATGGCACAATCCGAGAGCCGTATCCAGGTCCCCCTACTTAACGGCATTCGCATCTTCGCCCCTCGCAGGATTCACGATGTCTACTCTCCCAATGTCTCCGACTCAGTCAGCACCATCACCCCATTTTCAAACGACGACACAGGACCCACATTTTCTTCATTGGCTCAATGGATCCGCCGTTCCGGCAGTCTTCAAAGACCTCGCGGAACACACGCAGCCCAAACCAAGTCCCTACACCCTCGGTTCACGCGCGAAAAGGTAGAAAAGGAAGACTGAATCGAGGCCTTCACATTAGCATGCTTTATAGCTGTCGATTCATTCCCAGCGCTTATGATCATCAATGAGCAATGCAGTTGCGTAGTTCTTTTGCGCAGCAAGGCGGTACCACACCGCCGTTGTTCAACAACGATGCACTCCCTCCGATTGTTCGCCGACAACTGAGCACACGCGGACATAATGCGCATATACACGTCTCCCCCACCCTTCCCGCACCGACATCTCCGTTACTTCCTTCGAGAACGAAAATGGTCCCGAAAAACGACTCGCCGCCCTCGTCTTCCCCAAGTCGAAGAGGCCGATTTGACCTCTATGGGCCGCACCGCCTTCCGTCTCGGACATCTCGGACGGTAGCTCTTATGAAGATTGAGGAAGTCCTCGTCTCTCCCGTCATACGCTCTTGTCCGACCCGGAGGCAACCCAGCTTTGTAACGGAGCCAGGCACACTGGGTCCACCGCCACCGTCTTACAAAAGCTGAGGGGATGTTTACGCTGATGGATCGCTGAGGAAGAGTGCATTTCCTCTAGGGACCACGACGAGAAAGCGGATAGTTGCGATCCACTCTCGGTCTATCATCACGGCCGTCGCCATCATCAACGTGGTGCCCAGCAGGACCTATGTCTACACCCCTCCGCGCTATTAGGATTATCCGCTGCTACACAGCCAACTACTGAGGCATTACATGGGCATGCATTCACCCGGGACTGCTCACACGTGCATATACGCCATCCTAGACAGGCACTGGGACCATCTTCATTCATCCGGTGGGTCATGTTTTCCTTCCTTTTCTGTCCTTCCGCCTTTCCTTCAGCCCCACTGCTATGAGGGGCGATGGCACATTTAATATTAGCCGCACACGCTCAATTCCAGTGACCGCGGCGCTACTTTTGTAGGAACATCTCATATGATAGAAATGACCATGAAGGCCATGTAACTCAGTGCTATAAATATGGCATGACCTTAAACCAAGCTCTGTTGTGTAGTTATAGGGAGAATCATGTCGTGTATAGGCGGGGTTTGTTGACATGCCCCGACTGGGCGCTTATCAAAGCTCGCCGCCCACTGCCCCTTTAGACCTCGTGCGCCCGTTTAGAGACGTCAGCACGACTACGTGTACACGCTTGGACACTCGAAAGTGACCACTGGGGCGGGATTTCGAGCCGGCTGCTGAGCAGGGCGAGTGTATGCAGTAAATGCTACAGCCACCTATTTTAGTTCAACGCGCCAGACTTCCTGTGAATCGGTGGTATGCGAACTAGACGACTGAGCTGGGTCCGCTGCCAGTGTCGTCGGTCACACCCGATAGCGGACTGGCTGGTGTGTCACAGGCGCTTGAATAATTGTGTCCTGGCAGGGGTCACACTGGTCACATTGGGGTCACAGTCACAGTTGGTTCAGCCGAGTTACGCGTCACGCGCACAGGTTGCTCTCCTATTATAGCACCTAGTCTCGTTTATAACCACGGGATTATGCTTGTCTTAAGGCCATGCGTATGTAAAGCACTGAGCTACATGGTCTTTGTCGTCAATTCTATCGCATTAGATGTTCCTACAAAAGTAGCGCCGCGGTCACTGGAATTGATGAGCGCGGCTAATATTAAATGTGCCATCCGGCCTCCAACTCCCCCTCATACACTGCCACTCTCATCCGCGACACCGTACTCATTGCCCGTCCCCAACATCCTTCCACGCCGGGTTCGAAACCCACGTCTCCACTCTGGTCCCCTCCCAAGCTCTAAACGCCACCCTCGCCGGATGTAATTCCACTGCTCTTACCCGTACGAATCCCCTCAGCTGCGATACGATGGTGGTTGGCGTCTCCTGCGAGTCAGTCCCATCGTCGAGACACTACGCGATCGATCAAGAGTGTTTGTATGACGGGGGATTAGGCGTCGATCTGAAGCTCGTGTGAGAGTTACCGGACAGCCATGCAGAGTCGACGCGTCTAGTACTCCGTGGGGAGGGATCATCGAAGGGCGATCGGTTCTCGCTGGCCGTGAATGAAAAGGTTCGGAGTAGTAGGGGAGAATCTGGAACGCTCGACGCGTCAGTGAAGGGGTTGGAGGTGCGATGAGAGACTGAGTCCCGGATGATGTAGGGCGCGTTCGTTGTACGCATTGCCTGGGGTTATGTTGCTTATTCCACGAGATCGTTTTCTCTTTTTGTGTATTGGCCTGCAACAATAGCAACAACCAGAAAAATGATGAGAATAGGATATGATTATTGCTGGAAGCAAAAACTCGAAGTTTCGACGCTGAGCTTTTGGATCCGCCTGAAAGGGCGACAGGGATTGCGGTCGCACCTGCGCTGGATGGCGCTTGTGTGGAGGGAAGTGGGTACTGTGGAATTTCCAGAGGCACCATTCGTCACTTGCATATAGTCCATCCAGAACACTGGGTTAGGGACTCGTGACCCTAACGGCGGCAAAAGTGAGAGTGTGTTCACCAGGTCCAGTGTCTGCGAGGTGAATACGCTTTCGTGTGGTACTCTAAATCTTCGGCAACTCCAATCCAATGTCTTTGAAGCGGAGCACCGTCAATGATGGTGTTGGTAAAGGTCCTGGCCAGCGCAATTGCACGTCCCTGTTGTTCCAACCGTCCCAAAAAATCGCAATGCCGGTTCCTGATTCTCTAATGAGACATCCGAAGCATCTAGACAAGGGTCCAGTAGCTATGTCGGCTCACCATGAAATGTGTATTGAAAGCTGGATCCATTGCCATGAACTCCATGTGTGGTTCTATCTTTCCGTTTCAGAGCTTGCGCTCGAAAAGGCTGATTAACGAACCCTTGAAACTCGGATGGTCCGCCTCTCAATGACACTGGCCCAAGCACCAAAATACTCTATATATCAGGGTCTCCGTCGTCCACATTGCTGGATTTGCTATGATCACAAAATGATACGTTGCTTGTGGTCATCTGATAAAGAGTGAGTGAGAATGAAGCAAAGTACCTGCTTTGCAACGGTGCACCACGTTTCGTAAACCCGCGCCTTATATTGTAGAAATGTGATGAGATGTAATGAAGCCACAGAGATAGTTGCCCTGCTTGTAATATGTCGATCGTAGATGTGGGCGCCCATCGTGACATAGATGCCTGTTGATCTATGATGACGGTCAGACAACAATGAAGTCAAGATCTGATGAATATGCACCCCAGAAGATAATAAAAAAGACGATAAGAAAGTGTGGTAGGTGTGAAACTGTACATGCGTTGAGCAAATGGGAGCTGGAGGACTATGTATAGCGGACGTACACCGCACTGACATCGAATTCGAACTATACGTTCTAGAGTGAAGCGAAGCAACGCGCCGCCACACCGGCGTGTGTAATGCAAATCCCAACGACGTAAAAAAAATGTCCTGCGCCATTCAAGGCTAGTTAGTGAAGATTCAAGTTGACAACGTGCTTGGTCTGGCGTGGAGCATAGTACTCGATGAAACTGTGCACGCAAGAGTGAGCAAGGAGACACTCGAAAAATGCACAGTAATAGTAGAGATCGGCTCAAGCAATAGGACTACTGGCGACAGTACCGCAGCACACACTTTCCAGTAGACCTTGCAACGGATGAAATGATATCTCTTGGTAGTAGTGCTTGCAATATATGAACTGATATCTGATGTAAGTGCGGGACCTCGTGTCCTGAGATAACCGTAGCGTGACAACGGTCTTTGCGTTTGATTGTAGTTGTATACCTAATTGACATCGAGGCGAACAATCATTTGAGTAGCACTCGAGCACTTGATCGCAGCCGGTTCGTTGAGCTGGGCAAGGGTTTCTCAAAACTCTCATGCAGAAAGATGAGAAGTGCTGCCACCTGGCAATTTTGTGTGATAATTATACAGCTCCTAGGATGGCACGCTAAGCATAATGCGAACAACGCTTCAATGAGTTGAGGGCTCAACCTATATGTCAAGCTCGAGTGGAGCACACAAATTGCAACCCGGTCTGAGCGACGGAAATGATTGCTTCATTATCGAGGTTATGTGTGCCTCGCTTTGCTGGATTGTGGGATTTCAATATTTATGTCGTCAACGCTCACAGTCGTAAAGGCAAGAGTGCGAACATGGTCGTGATTCAGACCGCGCAGATAGCGTCCCTCCCGAATGCATGAAGCTCCACAACGCACTGACAGCGTTATCCAGCTCCGGGAGATGGGCAAAGGACGAGCGGGATGGCAGGTGCAGAGTGGCATCCGCTTGCAACAGTGTGCGAAGGATGGCGGATGGTGGATGGCCGGTGCAATTGGGACGTCCACTGGTCTGAAAGCTGTGCGTTATTTCTTGCTACAGGGCAGGGAAGAAGGCATTGTGGGCAAGGTGCGGTGGAAGGTGGCGGTGGTGTGTCCCACACGGGTCCGAGTCGCGTATGCTTGAAAGACCGCGTACAGTCGCTCCAAGGTGGCGCCTGGAATAACCGTAGCTTTACCATGAGTCGTACACGGTAAAAAACAAATTAGGAAAGCACCTTGGGTATATATGATGGACGCCATGGGTACATTTTACCGGAGGCCCCCACTGCATCAGTCAGCCAGTCGTTTCAGTCGCCCAGAGAGTCCTTCGAGCCAGCACTCGTTGATGAGCGACTTGAATTGATATCTTAAATCTCTGATCATAAATATAAGAACGATTATTGGGCTAATATCTGTCTAGATGCGCGATGGCGATCCCATCGGAGCGGAGACGGGAAGCTCGAATCATCGACCAGGGGCAAAGCGGGTTGAAGTGTGCAACGAAAAGGGCAGCAGACGGCAAACAGGCGACAGAGAAAGTAGTAGAATTAGGGGTGGGTACCTTTTGTGGCGGCAGTTGTTGTGAAGCCTTCGACGGAGCGAGCACTAATTTTCCGTGAGGCCGGTGTGGGATACTTCGCTTAGAATAGAAAAATCCCATCAACCTCGTAGCGCACAAAGGTCCCGCCCAGCTGCGATCTATCGCAGTCACCATGGTCCTACAATACTCATCTTCGCTCCGATAGAATTTCAGCCGCGCTGGGTTACTACGGGAGTAACGCGGCCTAGCTCTGATCACACCAATCCCGCACTCCCCTCACAAGTCGTAGCCGAACCAAACGCCTAGTGCGACTGGAGCGTTTGTGGTTCGCTCGCAGTAAAGTCTTCTGTCCGACTGAGTTACCGAAGGATGGGGACCGGGATCGAGTGACTCCCGTATGAAGCCATTTCGTGCAAGATGTAGCCCAGGTGCGCTCCCACCTCCTTGTTGCTGAGCACGCCTATGTCCTCCCTGCTGACAGGACTGATGCCGAGGCACCGCTGTACAGTTACTCTGAGCAGTACACACACTGCCTGTTGAGCATAGTTTGACCAAACCCTGAGCTCCGAATACTCGACATTGCGCTCCGTTTCGAAGGCCCGCCAGCGACTACCGGCGTCGTTCCCGACATGCCGCAGGGCACGCCTCGTCCCCACAACCGTGCAGTGCGAGGCCCGCGGCCCCGGCCCGGCCCATACACCGCCCAGACCGTATCCGTCACCCTCCATTTGCATGGAGATGCGGAGATATGAGGGCGTCATTGAGAGGCCGCTGCGGCTGGGTGTGGGCTTTGGAGAAAGTGAGGAGACCACGAAATCCGGGACGGGGAGAGGATGGATACATGACGAGAGCGAGAGACAGCTAGTGTGTCACTCGGGTACGTATATTCATCGTGACCGTCTACAAAAAATGAATGCTCGATACAGTTCCAAATTCATCCCTGATGTGCATGATGGGGATACCGGGTCTCGTCGAATAAAGGTCACCGCTGTTGCCTTTGGTACGGCCGTAGTGGAAAGCCGTCGCACAGACATTTCTGACATTGACCACAGCCAGCTGCAACGCAAATTGCCAATGCTCTCGGAGGCCTACTTCGCACTGGAGCCTCCGTTCTTTACTAACAGCTGAATCTGTACCGGCCGGCTTTTGTGTGACTATAATTAGGGCCGCCGATCTATGGACATCCGATTGGCAACCACATTCCTATTTTGGTCGCGCGTTGGCGGAAGTGGGTGGGAGAAGGCTTGGTACTGGGTCACAATGTAGTCGTGGATGAAGCTCCACATGTGATTTCTGGATGGCAAGTCCGCGATTTGACTGCCCGCCGCTTTTGGCTGTAGACTTCGTTTGCAGTGGAAGACCAGGGTACTTCCCTAGTCGGCAGATCACACTACTTGTCATCGTTTACACTGATCTTCCGCGACAATGGCTCCAGCCGTGTTAGATTGCGACCGCACACATACGCGCATCGAGATGATATCGTGAGCTGTAGTGTGAAATGTAGGCAGTGAGAAACCACTGCTGTGCTGTTGGAGCCCCGGGAAGAATCATATCTACCCAATCTGAACAGCTCCTTGACTGCAGTTTGTCCAAACGTGGTGTGGTATAAAGCCGTGCAGAGTACAGAGTGTAAAAGGTAGAACTTCAGTCTATGTCCGCCTCCTCCTCTGCTTGTCGACAGCTGAAGTAGTACAACGCTATGTCGTCTATAACCACAGTAGATGATGCAGATCCAGCAATCGAATATACTGGACTCTGGTCGTGGGACGTGACAACAGTCTCTGGACGTAAACAGGTGCGTACTCTTGACAGGCTAATTCAAGATAATCATTGAACTCTGAGCCAAGCACCTCTCATGGGTTTACCCTCTCGGATGCATCGGCAAGCTTTCAGTATAGGTTCACTGGTATGAATCCGCCAATTGTGGAAAGGCCAAACGACTCATCGGCAGAACAGGAGTTACTGTTTCAGTCTTTGGGTACTCATCGCCGTGTGAGCCGGTACACACCACACCTGCACGACGACGCAGCAAGCGAGCCTTCTTCTCGTTAAATGGATCAGACCCCACACAAGTTCCCATTCCTACACCATCAGATTATCCTAAGTCTGACTTGACTCTATTCACGTCACCGAAGTTGCCACTAGGTGAACACAAATTACACTGGAGGAGATGCGGGGGACTACTCGAATACTCTAATTTACTCTCATCAATCCCAGCTTTGGGCTCCTCAGAGACCCCAGCGTCCTTTTGGTTTGATTACCTTGAGGTCAACACCTCAGTGATCACTTCGCCGAGCATTCCTACATCCACTTCGGGCAGTGGAACGAGCGGTTATAGCGCAGAGCTATCGAGTTTCATGACCACAACTCTGGCACTACGCCTCCGATGCAACCAAAGTCGGTAATGTCCTCTCAATTCTAACGTCATGCATATACTGACATTCACAATCACCGGCATTTTCTGACTAAAAGTCTCTGCGTTATCTGCAGCTACTGCGTCAACATCGTCCCAGTATTCAGCGTTTTGATCTCATCTACATCATCCTCGAAGGCTACCTCGGGGACTTCTGGCCCACATTCAGCCGAGAAAAAACTCAGCCAAAATCGACCTTTATCACATTATATACTTCCCGCAGTTATTGTCCCGGTCTTTATCATTGTTCTAGTGCATCGGCGTAGTTCTATTCTGTAAGAAAAGGAAGACTCCTCCTACCGCGCGCAGCACTCGAGATCCAGCTTCTCAGATGATCATTGCAACGAAAGGGCACACGCATTGTTCGAGCCTTTTCTACACCTCCTGCCTCTGTCATCTCCAATGGCACTTCCAATTCAGCCGTGGAAGCTTTTGATGAGAGCTCGACTCGCCGCCACCCAAGGCACCCGCTTGAAGTCATGGAGTCGGTTCTGCCGTCCATCGGTGGTCTGGGTCTGCAACCTATTCGATTAAATGACACTTCCCTCCTGCGCAGACCAAGCTACTCGTCCCTACCTTCGTACAACTCATCTGACCGTGCACACCCAGCTTTGTGACAGAAGAGGATTCACCGGGGACCGCCACCATCGTATCAAAGTTGAGCCGTTCTGTAGCAGGAGAACGGGCGGATTCATGAAAAGAATCATGTACTTCCGAGGTGCAATAACGAAGACGAGTGTAAAACAGGATTAACCTTCCTGCCTTCGTCTTCAGAAGGTCTCGAAACAGAGTAACAGATACTCGTAGACGCGTTTGAAAAGAATCAAATACCGAAGCCGTATTTTAGCAAATACGCCAGTGTAGCGGCGAGCCGCGCTACAGTTTTTCTCCGAGCGGAACAGGCAACAAGACCTCTCTTCGCCTCGAAGGCACGTTTCTATTATGTTTAATGCTGGGCTGTGCGGCGCGCAAAGAGCATCGTACATACCGATTGCAGAGGATATGGCCCTGAGATAATATCACATCCATCGGGATTCCCGCTATATCTTCGTTCCGCTGGGCATCACGCTTCTACATGCATTTCGCTTCATACACACTACTCGCTCCCATCTATTTGCGAACCCCTCAGCTCTCATAAGAAGGCGGTGGAACCAACGAGCATTCATCCGTGACAAAGCTAGGTGGTTCGATTCCGACGAAGGTAAAAGACCGGAAGATGGGCAAAATCTTGTATCGACGTCGTTTGCGTACACAGATGCTCAAGTGGGGGGATAGGCATCGATAGAAGGAGATTCACTTACTAGGCACCCAAGACCGGGAGTAGAAGAAAGAGAGATCGTCATCAAGTGGTATTAGCGCTTGAGATGGCGGAGAAAGGCGCTAGGCGCGGCTTCGGAAGTCCGAGCCATATGCGTGCCTTCGATCGCTAGCTAGAGACTGAAGCGGCGCGCGTTTTTGCACTCGATGGGCGACGGAGTATATGTTTTCCTTCCGATGCAAATACACCGAACAGAATACTGAGAATGATCACGAGGGCGGCAACAACACGTCGGCCGGGAGTATGACAGTGAAAGTAGCCCCCGTGACGGGGAATGCGCATGGGCATCTGCAGTAAGTGGGCAACGACTCCAGTATTGACCTGCGACGTGACGTGGATGATGAACGGATGCTAACTGGGATGGCGATGGAGTGGACGACGTCGTCGACGTTTCCCCCCCCCTTTCCCCCTTCCCTCCCTCCGATCCGACCCGACGTGGAGCCCTGAGACAGATGGTCATGACTACGCGTGGAAGCGACACATGAACGACGTTTAGCACCGCGGGAATGCAGCGATCTCCAGACCCATATAGTTACGTATAGTTTATGCGGTCGACTGGGGAGAGGGGTGCCGATTTGTGACTTGCAGTAGGCAAGAAACTGCTGGAGTGGGCCGAGGCTCCGAGCGGCGGAGATGAGTACGGGTCGAGAGAGATAAGAGCTGTATGGTTTCAATTCGAGGCGGCGGACGCTTCCCCTGAGCTTGTCGAGGAGGATAAAGCCCCACGGAAACTTGAGTCGAAGTAACACAGCAGAGATAGCACAGTACCTGCGAATATTCATCCCGTCAAGACATAGGCGCTTGTACCGGCGATGACTACGTACTGCCTGCGCCGGGGGTGCCGCTAGCCAGTACTGACACAGACGTGCAAAGGGTGGAAGCACCCGGTACCACACACTCCAGCACACGTTAGTAGCAGCTCTCCGCGCGTGGTATCGAGACAGGTGCTTCGGGGACTGGCCAGATCCTGCTCCATGTCAGACAAATGCGGGCTGGAATACCACAAATACTGACGTGGCTGTTGCAGACAGGACCGTAAGGGGACGGTTGTCGCGCAGGCAGCCGGAGCGTCGGCGATCGAGTTAGAAGAGAGTAACACACTGAGGAGGGGCGAGAGGAACTTGTTCCGCCGTGGTCTCGACCGAGGCCTAAAGGCGGCACTGGCGGGGCTAAATGTAGACGGTTGAGAGGAGGAAGACGTTGTGTTACATCGTGAAACAGGGGAGGGTCGAGGTGGGGAGGAGGGTGTGTCGGCATATTTTGTAATATTGACAAGGTTCATGTGCTGTTTTGGTCTGGTCAGAATGCCTGGGATCGTTCAGACGCGATGTACTATTAGCGTGTCGCTCGGTCGATGTAATCCTGTGATGATTATATTGGACATCTAGGCACATACATACTGGCTGTGTCACAGGTCATTGCGGTATGAGGGTCCTCCCAAAGTAGAGACCTCATGCTGGAAACAAAAACGGGAGAGTCAAAACGTTACGCTCGGTACCAAGTTTTGCTCGCAGCGGCATATTCCCGTGATCATTTCTTCTTACACACTTGATCGCCTGGGCTGTCATGCATTCATTTTTGTACCGACATCCTCAGTCTCGTGATGCAACACCGACAGGGCATGGGGAAAAGTCGTGAAGTTCCATACTCTATGAGACGACTGGCATGGCTCTATAACGCACACCGCCTCCTCTCCAAGTAGATATTGCTGAGAGGAGGCACTGGTGGGATAGGCGCTGTGAAAGGCAGGGCACTGGAAATGACGTAATCCGTCTCAGGATTGTGACCGACGTACGGTTGTTGCGCTATCGAGGAAACTTGAGCCTCATATCATATGCACGCCTTACCGTCCCGAGAAAAGCATGATGCAGCGGGCGAGCTCTTTTTGGCGTCTATGTTTCACCGATTTTCGTTCAGCAAATTAATCTTAGGTCAAAGTGGAGTCCCGGACGTGGCCCCGCGTCGCAGAATCATGAAATCCAGAACGCAAGCCACTCGGTTCGCAACCCGTACACAAAAATCAGTGGTTCCAAATCCTACGTCGTAATCCTCCGGGACTGTCCATTTTTTGATCCCGGTCAGGGCAGTGAAAGAGAGCGGTACCGCCCAGAAGGTCCGGCAAGAGACTTGGTGAACCCTCAAGTTGACATGGATTTTTCATTCGACGACTGTGAAGCGTTCTGTGGGCAGGAATGGGCGTTATTGGCTCTCGATGACCGACGAACTCGAAACGGCGGACTCCATGCTGGGCTCTTTGCGAGTCACGTCGGTAATTCCTCAATCGGAGACTGTGCGCTGTCAGGCGAGGTTTGAATGAAGTAATATTCGTGACACTAGTGCGAAACGGACTGCGCAGACATGGGTAAATCTTAGAGCTCCGCAGGTCGGTCGCATAAGACGAAGGTGATTCTGCTATATGTTTTCCTCATGATCTTCACAATGGTACTCATACGCGTAGGGCATAGGCGCCTGTCAGGCGGCGCAGACGTCTCTTGATCTCATGCCCTTGGTCCGGGGCAGCGTATGTCGCGGGACGCTGATCAAGTGTTGGCGGGCGGCGGATCGACGTCGCGCGGCGGGTGCGTTCTGCGTTCCTGGCTACGTTGGCCCCAGTGGCGCGATCGGGTACAGTTAGAATGATGATATATGTTTCGCTCTAAGGCACTCGTACCTCGGGCGGTGGAGTATCTGCGTCGTAGTCGCGGTGAAGGAGGAGCATGCTCAGTCAGTCATAGACCGAGAACGGCACCTTCGCCATGTCGTGCACCCCATAGCCTCCGTCCCACCAGTATATCTCGGTAATGCTACCATTCGCGATACTGACATGCGTCATTTGGTAGGCCATAGGCTGTTTCCATGAGAGAGCTTCGAGACTAATGCGTCGATCCGTTCGTGACGTGGACGGGTCGGTGCGGGGGGATTGACTCATTGGCTAGTCGGCATGTGGCGTGTGGGTACGCACGGGTCTTGGTCCTTCTGTCAACGTGCGCTCGCCATCGGACCGCTCTAACCCGCCTCAATCTGCCCTGGTCACCGGTACCCAAACTTGCCCTGCAAGCTAGTGTGGTGTCGGTTTCAGGAGGAGCAAGAGCTCGAGGACTGCGTCGATTCTCGAACCCATCGTTCGCGTAGAATGGACGGATGCAGATTGCCACCCTTGACCAGTGATGACCAGCCAATGACAAGAACGGAGGGCCCCGGCCAGGCTCTGCCTCCCCGGCGCCGCGTGCGACACTCCCTATCGTCGCAGCTCGGATCGGGAGATGAAACGTTGTCACGACCGACCGCAGCCAGTACAAACATCGGCCACGCTCTCCTCGCGCCCCGACAAGGCACGTTGATGGCATTGCCATTCCGGGCGGAGGTAGCCCACGCTTGCCGACTAATTTTTTCGTGGTCGAGTCTGAGAGCTCGACGACGACTACCACCCACTGCCCCCGAAAATCTCTCTTGCACTGTGTCGCCTTAGTCTAATCGAGTGCTGGCTTTTGTTTTTGCTGCCTTTAGGGTTCGCGCCCGTGGCCTCGTTCTCCGCGCTGGATTCCTTTGGGGGGGTCTGTGTCGCTACATGCTCTGTTCTCCTCGGACGCCTCCGAGCTTCCCCATCCTCCTCGCACGACATCCCCCCTAGTACCCCAGTCTCCTCATCCGCCTTATCTCTTTGAGCGTGCTAGTAACTTCCTTTCGGCATCCACTGATGTCTGCCCTGCTTTCCGAGCAGGTCGGGCTGGGAAAGGGCCACTACAACCGAGCTGTGTTCGCTCCTGCCTGCATGATCGACTCGTCGTCGGTGCGTGCCCCTGATCGCAGCACCTCCATCGCCCCCTTTTTTCGGGGGGTTTCGAGCCTTGAGCCTTGATGGCGCCGATCTTCCCCTGCCGCTTGCATCCTGCCCTCGCATGCTTCCGTAGCCAGCTCTCGCCATGAACTCTATGAATTGCCCGAAGGTCTAACGCCAGTAAGAGTTTTGCCTTGGAATCGCCGTGATACTTCCCTACGCCGCCGACTCCTCTTCCCGCCTCACTAGCCGTCGCTCTCGTCGCTCCTCATCTCCCTCCCCACCTATGCACTGTCAACTGCACCATCTCCCTACCTCAGTCGCGGGGTATCATGGCCTTATCGCCTTATCGAATCCGCGCGTTTCCGGCGAAACGCCCCCTCTTCAGGTGCGTAACCGCCGCTTATCGCGCGCGCCGTATATAAAACCCCTCGCGCGCAGGAATGGCGCAATGCATACAACGATTCTGAGGCACTCTGCTAACGCAGCTGTGGGCGCGCAACTGCTTGGAAATGAGAGGGATGTGGAGTCTGGTGGATAGGCCTGCGCGTGAACGCGAGTATGAATCAACGAGGATCTTCTGCGGAGATGTTGTCAGGTGGAGGCGTCCGTCCTTCCCGTTTCTCTCGTTCAAACTCCGTTTCACTGTTCCGTCATGACAGACCCATATCGCGGAATGAGTACGTGCTTGGCCATCCACAACTGTGCGGGTATACTGACCCCCCATACCGCCTGACCCTAACCCAAAACGACGCCTCCGTCCGCGCCTGGTTCACCCACACCACCACTTCCCTCGGGCTGCACAGTCACATACCGACGCCCTCCTGCAACGACCTTCGCGTCCTCCCCGGCACCCCTCCGGCCTCCCCTCGCCCTCGGTCAATGGGCTCACACCTTGACAACCCACCCCCGCGGACGCTACGACGGGCCTCGTCGGCGTACACGCCTGGCATCGAAGTCCTCAAAAACGCTCGTCGCGCGGGCGATGCGCACGCACGCGGCCGCTCGCGGTGGGTGAACTGGACGAAACCGAGAGGGGGCGAGGGTTCAGCCGGCTGCGTGTTGGGGAGCGGGGTATGGGGCGGGTGCGTTTGACGCGCCCTGGGCGTACGCGCGCGGTTGACGCTGCGGGGACCACGCTCGCGATGCGCCGACAAGATCGGCGCGCGGGTAGCCCCCCCGCGAGCTACGCATCTTCCACCCCGCTCAGCGCGCATTTTGAAGTGCACATCGGAACAAGGCCCGCATCCCTATCGAATCCCTCGGTCGCGACCCGTAGGCGTCGTAACAGGAGGCGTCCAAGCCATATCGTGGTCACACGAAATCGCACGCTCACGGCTCCGGCCTGCGGCTCGCGTCCCCACACAGGCACAACGCCGGGGGGGGGGGGGCTCTGCGCGCTGCGACACGACGCGCTTGCTTGCTGTTCGCGGAGCTCGTCTCTCCGCTATACCAACGCCACCGCAGCCGAAACCAAGACTCTGGCGAGTGTGTTGCGTCGTCAAGGCGGGACGCCTGCAAAAGTCGTAAAACACGTTAAAGAATACTCGTTTTCGTTCGTTGTCGAGTTTTTCACCTCGATACTCGCGGCCGCCTCCGGACGCCTCACGCTTTCCGCCCCTCGAAAGAAACACTCAAGAGCGCTGTGCGAGGCTGGGCGGGAAAGCGAAGAGGATAGAGTTGCGGGTGGGGAGGACCTACTGGCGCGCGGGCGCGGAGGTGTTTGACGAAGCGAGCGGTTTCGCCGTCTTTGTGAGCGCCGGCGGCGGGGGGTGCGCCGGAGGTTAGGTTAGTGGGGCGGGCATGATTCGTACGTACCTCCTTCTCCTCCCCCCTTCCTATCTACCCTTCCTCCCTTCCCTCCTCCATTTCTCGCCCTTCCGGTGGCTATGAGCGTGCTCATGCCAAAATAGAGTCTATACGGCGCGCCGGTGTCCAACCGCGATGATCTTCGTCCGGTGTCGCGGCGGCGTGTCGCACCATCCGAGTGAATACGCCAGTCCTGAGGATATGTGAGTTCCTCGCCTCGCTTTTCCAAGGGGAGAGAGCTGATGGGTGGTGTAGTGCGAGAGGGGCGGAGGTGTTGTTGGGGAGCGTGGCGCGGTTTGATGAGGGGCTGAGGGCCGCAGGAAAGTGAGGACGAGCGGATGTAGACATGAAAATGAGGAAGAAAACTGAATGTGTATATTTTTCGTGGTCGCTCTGAGCTCGACGACGCCGACTGCACCGCTGGATCTCTCTCGCCCTTGAATGTCTGCTTGTTATTTCTGGGTTAGTGATTTGCACTCCCTGAGCTCGCCCCGACGCCTAGTCTTAGGACCCGGTCTCCCGCTTCTAAGTCGGTTACATCGCCATTCCTCGGACCGCCCCCCGCTCCTCCCTCGACGACCTCCTCAGCAGCTTCAAACTCTCCCCCAACTCCTCCTCGTACATACTCAAATCGTCGGGCAGCACGAACCCCCGCCGGGTGCTTGAGCCACGAGCAGGGTAAGGCCACGCCCCGGCCCGTGTTTCCTCTGGGCAACACGGCGCCGCGCGCGTGTCCTTCCCCCGCTTCGCCCGCACGCAAGCCCGCCGCCTCACGCCTCGGCTCGCTCCACCCGTCCTGGGCCCGCCCCTCGAGCGCTTCGAATGACCGCGCCCGTCGAGGCTGTGTAAGGACATGCTGGCTGGTGTTCGCGGCACACGCTCCCGCATTACGCCGGGGCTTACGAAGTCCGACGCCCATGCGGCGCTAAGGAGGGACGCGGGTAGTGTGCTTTCGTAGGTGAGGGGTGGGGTCTAAGGAGCGTGTGGCGCAAGTAAAAGGGGTGTTGTTCGATTTGTCCTGTGGACGCGCTTATGAAAAACGCGTCAAGTTCACACTACGACGAGTGCCGATCTCCGACTCCGCTCTTTCGTCACCTTTGAATAGAAACCCTTCAAACAAAGAGCAGGTTATTGTACCCGCAAAGCGGAGGAACACGGCGTAGAGCTGGGTGGGGACCCATTCTGGCCCTGCGCGCGCGACAGTGTTTGACGAGAGCGCGGTTGGGGTGTCGGTCGCTGAGTGGTCTGGAGGCTTGTTAGCGGAAGCTGGGGCACGATTCGTACGTCCCTTCTCTTTACTCTCCTCCCACCTCCACGTACCTTCTCTTCTCCTTCTCCTTTCTTCTCTTCTCTTCTCTTCTCTTCTATCTTCTCTCCTCTTCTCTTCCCATTGTCCTCTTTCCCCCTCCTCTCCCGCTCGTCTCCGATGCCTTCCCTCCGAGACCGACGCGGGACTTTGCTCATGATGTGCGTTGGGTTGTAGAGTCTATACTGCGCGCCGGTGTCCGACTGCGATGTTCTTCGTTACCAGTGTGGTTGCAGGGGGAGGGGTTCGAGGGGGAGGGTAGGTGGAAGGGAAGGTCAAAGAATCCGACGACCCGCGATGTCGTCTCCTTTTGGGAGTCTTTTGCGACGGTGTGTGGCTCGTAGTCACTGTTTGCTTCTCAGATCCCCCAATCGAGCTATATCATTTCACTCATCCGTATGCGCTCAAGTGTCCTAATTATGGTGCGACATCGTGCTGATCTGAGGGAATGACGAGCCTAATTCCTCCGTGATATTTAGATTTTTGGGCGGTCGTATGCAGTAGGACGACGTACGCTCTCTTGGTTATAAAAGTTTCTTTAATCCGCAGGAAATGAGGTAAAATCATGGCAGTATGATGGTTGCTTCACGCCCACGTGGGGAACGGCATCGTGTCACGAACGGGTGCCCATATGCGGCTTCTATCCGCCTCAGTATAGCTGGTCGTCTTCCCGATAGCAAGCACGACTGATGATATTCCCAGTTTATCCAGCTCACCTCCGACAAAGAGAGCAGGAGCCATGCTAAACGGCTACTAGCGATATGCCCATCAAGATAGGACCGTGATACGATATCTCGATGGTGAGGCAAACCATCCCGAGGTTCAGATAGATCTCATCAAGCGATTGTGTGACCGGTAATATTCTTACGACATTCAGGCAGATGTGCGGTACAATATAAAGCTGTGTCTGTGGAGAGCTAGAAGCAGTGTGTGTTCTACTCCTTGTCCTCCCCTGACACACTAATCACGACCAAGTCGAGCTGCCGCTGTTATGTCCTCCGTGATTAGAATAGACCGACAGTGATCCAGGGATCGTGTATAGTGGATCTTGGAGGATGGACGGTAACCGCCTCAGAGAGTCTTATCTGAGACGTGGGTCTGTCGTACTTCTCGGTAATCGCATTCAATTCTCAGGACACTAAATTCGGAGTCCAGGACTACCCATGGGACAGTTTGCGGGTCGGGGCGAGTTTTTCAATACAGTTTTTACTGTGTACGTGTGACTGAAAGCCAAGGACCCTTTGTCCGGAGAGGAAGACTGCTCATCACCGGAATAGCACGGCAGTCTCAATCTTCGGAACCATTTCATCGTGTAGCACAAGCTTGCAGTGTAACAACACACAGGACATTTCAATTCAATTCAAGTCGGCGGGGTGGATTCTCACTTGACTATTACTACTACGCCATTGGGAAACACAAATATCATCAAGAACTATTCACGTCACATACCATTGTTTTCCCAGGCCCAAACACCCTCATCTTCACAATCATTGGTGACTCTTCAGCGTGCTTCACTCGATTCACCTCCGTTCTGGTTCGACTTTCTTGAATACGACCAATCTCTCCCTCTACGTCGAGTGTATCTGAACCTTCCTCTAGTAATGGAGCCAGTACAGTCTCACAAGCATCGACGTCTACGCCTACCACTGCGGCCGTGTGTCTAAAACACAATCTCCATTACCATCACAATCTGGGATTTTACTCTCAATCTCGCCATCATCCACGTCCCCACTGTCGCCAATGCTGTCCCCTTTGCCCACATCTCTTTATCGCAGGCTACAACCCTATCGCAGCCTTTTCCTTCCTGAGGGGCTCTGAATTACCATTTACATCAAATTCATCTCCGTCAATGTGGAAAACGAGATCAAATACTGAGCCAAACTCTCAGTCCGCCCAGTCCGCCCAGCCCTCTCGCGCACACTCGGGCTGAACACACGCCACTGGGTCTGCGCTCGGCCAGCTTCACATCGTGCTTCCAGCAACTGTTGTTCCTGTTGTCTTGATCGCTCTCGGCATCGCGTGCGCGGTATGGATGCGTTAAAAAGAGAAACACGCGCCGCCGTCAAACACGCAATGCGTCATTCATCTGCCACTTCTGCTGACGATGACGAAGACGCACATATTACCCAGGATCCCACCCTCCACGCCTCCCGCCTCCGTCATCTCCGATAGAGCCACCACGGTTTTCGAGGATATTGGCTCCCCACCGCCTTCGCCTCCGGTGGCACAGTCGGGTCCATCGCTGACCGGGGGCCTCCTCTTCACGCCCCGTCCACTCGAACAACAGCTCTCATTCGGAAAAATCCCCGCTCCCGGGGTACGCTTCCTCTAACAGGGCACCTATTTTTGTGACAGAGGAGGGCTCAATGGGGCCGCCACCGTCTTACCAAAGCTGAATTTCTCAATATAATGGAGGAAATAACATGCGAAAAAGGGCACAAGTAGTGGCGCGCATGAGTACAAGGAGAGATTGATAATGAGTGGAATGATCGTCGTGTAGTGTGTGTACCTATATACCCTGCGCTCATAACGATTTTGTGATTTGCATGTGGCAGGGTACAGCCTAGACGAGAGATAAAGTGTGCTTCTGACTCGGAGGTGTAAATGTGCCTCGGTTGCCGTTTAGACCCACTCGTTGTCAGCGCCAGTTGACGGCGCGGTGTGTTGTGTTTGTCGGCTCTCGAGCCCCGTTTGCTTCTATCGATCACTCTTGATTTTTCCTCTGCTGACTCTACCTGCTCACTGGAAAGGCCTGTGCAATTGGATGCGTATTCGGGCTGCTCATACCTTTGGTTAACATGTTCACATCTGCCGCAGCGGCGACGTAGTACAATAACTCGTATTCCAAGTCTATATACGAGTTCTTTCCGCGGTGAGATCACCGATTCGATTGGCACTTTCGTTTATGGTTAGGCAATGAGGTACGCCCTGATCCCCTTGATCCTCCCGGACTGGGTCACTTTGCGTTTAGAGCAGCGGTGAGCACCACGTCACGCGCTTCGCAGCCCGTGGAGACCACACGACCAGACACTGCTCCCGTTTGACCCCAGGGCAGTGTTTTACCGTGTCTGCAGGATTGCGCTGGGAGGCTTGAGATGGAACAATGGCACTTTTGGCCGGTGCGGTCGTGTTACGATGGGCGCGTACGTCCGTTTGAATATATTACATCCCCCATCGCTCCCATCCTCACATCGGGTTAAACATCTGAGCTTGCGGCGCTTGTATCTCTCTCACGAAAGACATGCCAGAATACGCACCTTACTTTCCGTCCAAGAGCACAAGCAGCACCTAATATACGCCCAAGATCACATCCAACATCCCCTACACGCGCCCCGCCCACGCATCCTTCCAAAACCTCCCCACATCTGCCGCCCATCTCGTCCCACGTCCCCATCCCCACATGCTCCGCCACCGCCTCCCACACACCCCGCAGCCACGCCCTCGCCCTCCCGCACGATACCCTCCCAGAACCCCGACACACACCCCGCGCAGAGCCCCGCGCCGCCGTCCGCGACAAGCCACCACGACACCAGCGCCGCGCGCGCAGCGCCGCCACGCCGCGCAGCGTGCACGCGCCGCGCCAGCGCGCACGGAGAGCGAGATAGCCCATTGCGGAGGAGCGGTGGGCCGAGCGCGGCCACCGGAACATCTGGTGCGCGGCAGAGCGCGCGGTCTGCAGCGGGAGGAGCGCGGCCGGCGCGCGCGGCGTGCAGGCACGCGAGCAGCGCGCGCGGCGGACGTTGCGAGCGCGGACGGAGAGGGAAAGGCCCGCGCGCGGGGCGACGGCGAGGAGGTGCTGCAGCGCGGGGAAGAGGGCGGTGAAAGCGGGCGGGGGTGTATGTCCTCTAGAGAGCGGCCAGGCTAGGTGGTTGGTGGGTTGAATGTGGAGAGGTGGGCGGAGGGCGGGTCGGGGGGTTGGTAGGGTATTTCGTGTGGCTGAGGTACGACGTGAGGCAGGCGGAGGGGAGGGAGGGACCCAGGTTTGGTTATTTTGGAGGCCGGGGTACGAAGGATGGTTTATGTATGAATTGCGAGTCGCATGAAGAAAGAGTGGCGGCAGGAGGCGAGAGTTCGTTTCAATGATACTTACGGTGATACAATGGCGGGGAACTGGAACGTACTGGACCGTCGTGGAGCACCCGGAGAAAGTAGCGCAATTGTCCGTTGGCGGAGTTCCTGTAGTGGCTACTGATTCGGGACCATCCCTCGTTACACATCACTTCCTGGTGAGGGGAGACTCCTCGAGCGGTGCACTCGCGGGATTATCTTTGAATATCATATCCTTGAAATAGCGCATATGATTGAGACTCAGGACCGTACGGCGGATCTTCAAACATGGCCGAACCTTCGACGCGTTCGAAGCAACAATATCGTCGGCGTCTTCAACACCGGTCTGTGACGCCAGGAGGAAAACGCAGGGTATCACCTTCTCAAACGTCTACACACATCATGCTAGTTATCACATTTTTTTTTCCCCTTTTTCCCCCTTTCTCCAGCTTCGATCATCTATTTGGACGCAGCTCACAACTCGTTTCTTAGGACTGACTACACCACCACAGGCCGATCCCTCGCGCAGGCCACTTGCACACTCCGACGAGCCCGCCGGTCACGCAGCGCCGCGCCAGCTAGCCCTCAGGCGTGGAAGCTGTTCAACAAATGACCTGTCCGCTCGATCCAGGGCCACCGCCCCTTAACGCAACAACACACGACGCTGTCGGCAACGACAGCGTACGCATGCGTGCCAAAACAGCCTGCACGCACCTGCCACAGTCGTTCTCCTGTACGAGGGCTGCGTGATCGTCGCGTATGGACGGCGTGGGGATCATGCCCAGAGAGCCTCTTATTGCCGTTATGTGAGGATCCCAGTGCCGAGACGGACGGTTGTGAGTGGGGAGGATGGACGTACTGTCGCCGGCGGCGCTTTTGGGTGGTTTGATCCATTCGATGATCGATAGGACGATCGTCTTGGAAGTATAGACTGGTGTTTATTCAGATTCACGATTGTGGTAGCGAATGGGATTAACGCACCGTATTTCGCCGTTCCAGAGTGAGACCGCCGCAATGTGCATTTTTGGTAAGGTGCGGTGATAAAGCGTGGTGTTTTACTGGGGTGCATTTGAGCCCTGTGGGCTCGAGCTTCTTAGGTAACGGAGCAGTGTGTGCGACGATTCGTGTCGCACCTTCCACCATTTGGCGGTATCAAGCATTCGCACAGTTGGTCATTCGTGTCTTGAAAGAAAAGGTGGAAGCCGCTGGGGCGCCAGGTGGTGTGTGGGGGTCGCTGGTTACTGATAACCTGTGAGCGAGGATATAAGGCAGGAGCCAAAAGAATTAACCTCCCCTGTCGAAAACGGCCACCATACCAGTGAGTGCCTTTCCCTTTAGCGGTTTTCCCCCAACTGTAGGCGTTGACTCAAGTTAGACTTATCCCTAGCTCGCCTATGGCATATGTTAGAAGGTTCGTGATGGTCACTTAAAAGGGAACGAACACACTTCAGGTAGATCGCATCGTCGACACCTTGATAAAACAGTGCAAGGGCCGTGGGACGATGTCTTGGTCTGAGAGAAGCACAGCCGCAAGTGCATGGTTCCTGGCCGCGCCATGTCTTTGTGCGAACGCAGTAGGATGCCATGGCCAGCTGTAGTCAGTCCCCTTTCTGGCGTGTCGCCGCTCACGAAGTACAGCCGTCCTGTGTCTTGGTAGAATATGGACTTTCTGCCAATGTTTGTCCTGGACAGGGACACGATTGATAGAGATTTCGAGTGCAGCGTTGGAGTGACGTACAACGTGGGAGACGATAGTGCTTTTGTGGATGTGTCTGAAACATGAGTTCGCCTGGTGTGAAAGTTAGCAGGTGTTTAAAGGTGAGTGGGGCAGTATACCTGGAAACCACGCGTGATTCTGACGCGATTGTGGCTACGGAACTTAATGAGACTGCATGCGCGTAGAAAAGTGTGCGCGTACATAGATTCTTCCTCTCTGCATTGCATCCCGGAGAGCATGTCGAGATATGTTGAGACAAGTCTCGCGGACGAGTCCGTCGGATGTCTTCGTGTAGAGTCGCAAGCCCTCTCCGTAAGCGGATACCGATAGAGAAGATTGTTGATTCTAATCCTGCAATGAGGGAAAGCTCGAGAAATGAAAACAAAGAAACGTACCATATAGCTGAGGTCGAATAGTGGTCAGCTCAATCGTCGAGTTTTGAGGGCTAGATGTGCGGTGATGAGGGATAAGAGTCGACACAGCGGACACGGTCGCCTCGAAGCTCGTGTGCGGCCACAAAGCTGATGGCAACACCATTTGGGGCGACCAGCGCTTCCTGGATTCGGCCCAATTTCCCCGGTCGTGCCGGCCCGGGATCTCGCCCCACGCGCTAGGCGCGCAAAGTTCTCTTTGCCGACGACCAGCATTATGCACGAAAGCAATAGATCATGGCCCTCATGACAATTCGGTCGAAATGCGCCTCCGGCGTTTGCTCTCCAGTGACGGTAACCAATGGGAAGGGATGCAAAGGGATGCTGCGCGTTCGGGAGGGTCGTTGCAGGGGCCTCAAACTTCAGTGTGGTACGTCGTGCGCTTTTCAGGCGTGCATGTAGAAGTTTTACAAAAGACCCTGACATCTGTAACTCGCTGTATTGTAAAACAGATGGCCATCCTAGGAGCATTTTAAAAATGGGGTCCCATTTTTCAGTGTGTTGCGTAATGTAGCCCCATCAAAACAAAACATATTTCAGTTAAGCACTTTGTCCATATGTTTTGATGGGAAGGAGCTATATGGCAAAATAGAGTTTTCTAACACAAGCAACCTCATGGAATTTTTGCGGAGAAAAAAAAGCGCTCAAAAAGCGTCAGGAACCGGTTCCCATCAAAAGCTTTGTGGCACTGATGGTGCCTGCTTCCAGATAAGATTCTGCTTCCATCAAATTAGATTAGATATTGATGGGCTAGCTCCTGGCATTATATTCCGCTTTTCCTGCCCATTTCTGCTGCTATTCCTGCCCTCCCCTTTCGTTCCCCTCCATTCTTTTGTTTAGGTTACATAGATATACATCTGTAGAGCTCAGATCTCAATTTTTGAGAGGTTCCATGATGTGCAGGGCCCACAGTAAAATAAATACTATTATAATTAATAAAAAAGCGGTCAAATGGCACATTGGGGTGGTGGGTATACCCTGGGGAATGGGGGCCTATAAATGGGGCGGTATGCTTGCCATTGTATAGTTATACATTGGAGTAATCCAGAAATGAAGTTTTGGAAGCTATCCAAGCACATGGGAACAATAGGGATATATATTTATTATCTGGGGAAAGTGCGGGAGACTGAAATATATATCTTTGGGTCAGGTGTTTCCCTTTGGGGGTGATTATTGGTCGTTGGAGGGTCGTGTGATATACTATCTACTATGGGGATGGATATTTATATAGCCGTTGGGGGATAGTGTAGCATACTCAGGACCTGATCTGTAACACCTAGGGGATGCAATACAGGCACATGCTGACAACAAACATACCCTGAGTGCTGCATACTCTTCCAAAATGTGGTGGTAACTCTAGGCATAAAAGCGATCAATGGCGTGCATTTACCCCTGGTGGCTCTACAGCGGTTATGTGATTACCTTCTGGATTTGTTTCGTATATAGCTTATATACTCTCCTAGCTCGCTGTAGGTGGGACAAGTGTAGAATGAGTTCCGATGCTTTAGAGATACAACTATCTTCCAGGTGATGCAGCCCTTAAACCCAAAAAAAATAGCTGTCAATTTTAGGGGTATTAAAATTAGCGTAAGACGATCTGGCAGCCTATATTCACACACAGAGGGCTAGGATAAATTCATTTTCCAAAGCTGTAGCAACACATCCTACATACATCCCGTGCACATGCTACCAATTTAGTTTAACATTCATCCCCCCAGGGTTTGGGGATTGGAACGGGGGATGGTGCCGGCTAAGTCGTTTGTTCCACCGAAGATGAATAGCAATGGGGTTGAACATGACTGCTCTGTTATGAATTATCACAACTTCCTGGCTGTTTCACTCTAATGCTCTGACAGGCTGTACGTATGTCCCAATACCTTTATCCAGCTAAGGGGGGGGGGGGGGGGGGGATATACAAGGGTTTTCAGGGGTGTGTAGAATACGTATGGAGTATTATCAGATAAGCGTTCATTTGTACTTGAGCATAACATAGCACATTTGGATTTAGAGCTATAAACCCTAAAATCCGTCTTAAATGACAGCGCCAGGCGTTCAACTTGTTATAATGTCGAATTTTGGCGGCTCTCGACGAGGGCGTCATAGTACATCGTGTGATGGTGGTCAGCTATGGCGAGTGTCCCATTTTTTCTTTGCACCGACGTGTATAATGCCGACCACATTCCTGGTTCGTTCAATCGCTTATCTAGCTACCAAAGCCCCCATTCGTTTCCCGAGAACAATTATCATGAGCATGTACTGGTACCTATAGGCAGTACTTTCTCATCCGCTCAGGATACATAGTGTAAGATGGGCAGATATTTGATCTTGGAGGCGTATTTAACGGGGGTGTATGGTAGCCACTCCAGTTCCGTCAAAAATATGTTCGGGTGTCAAACAGAATTTTTTTTTCCGCCCATATGCCATTGTGTTAAGAAAACCTTTGATCTACATAATGAGAATACTTGCCTAAATAGTGTATCTAGCATGGGGGTAAATGCTCAGGAACAATCCCCAATCAATAGGTGAAGCAATGCCCAGACCCCCCATGAGTGTTCGAGGGAAATAAGAGTTGGGCCACGCAGATGTTACAGCATGCTAGGATTAGAGAGTATGGTGTTAATCATCATATCTATAAGGTTTACACTAATCTTAGCGAATGTGCTTGTGAATGATGTTCGTGCTGTACATATTTTTGTATCTGATCGTTGCAATACTCAGATTATATCATACTTGGTTGGCATTTTTGAAACGAGAATGGTCATTCACGGCCATGTGTGGACTCAATGCATGAATGGAACCCAGGGTACCTGAGCATAATTGAAATAAAATCGCGAAAAAAAATTGGCGAATATAAATCAGTGCTCATGCATCAGATAGACTATTGTGTAGCATTCAGTAATCGGATTGCGTAGCACCCCTGAACAAGGCTCCAATATGGGAATATACAATATCAATTTCGTGAAGCCAGATGTTCTAAACATACATAGGTATACAAACTTACAATGACAGCGCCCTAAATAAGGCAAGGGGTGAAGCTGGGGTAGCAACCGCCCAAAATCTGCAGCCCAAAAGCGGAATTGATGGGAAGCGGATTGCCATCAATTCCCAGCCTAATTGGGCAAAGGGGCGCATTGTGGGTCCACCTACAGGGTCCAGCCGCCTTCTCGCGCCTTTTGGGCGCTTATTTTGCGCGCAAAAGGTCGTGTTAAGAAAAATTGATGGCATCCTAGCTCATTCATTTCTCCACCAAATTTGTCATGCTGATATATGTTTAGGAAGCCAGGAAAGCAGGGCTTCAAAAAAGAAAATTACCATTTTTTGGAAAGTTGTCAGCCTTTTTGTAAAACACCCCCCATTTTAAAAAAGGATGTCAGCCCGAGCCTGGGACCCCCTTTTTAAAAGGCTCCTAGGATGGCCCATCTATTTTACAATACAGCCAGTGTACAGATCTGTGGGTGTTTTGTAAAAGGACTACATGGTCTGGTGGCGCTTTGTAAGTGCATACCTCTCCTGTTGGCTCACAATTTAGTGATCAGCCCGCTCAACAGAAGATTACCAACCTTTGAAATTATCAATGCCTGACATGTAGACGGGGAGACCCTGTCATGTTCTACCTACGCTGAACGCCTGCGGTGCACACCGATGCCCTCGGCAACATCTTCGCCATCCGCCCAGGCCCTTCCTCCTTTCTCCCGATCGCGATGGGATCAAACCTCTACACGCACCTTTCCATCGGGCACGCACGCCGGCATCGAAGTCTTCAAAAGCACTGCTCGACACACCGCGCGCATGCGCCGCTCAGCGGTGGTGAACTGCACGAACGAGGCGGGCGCACGGTTTGCGCCTGCGATGCTGGCAGTTAGGCGTGGGCCGATGCATTTCCCAATTCCTCCGTCTACACCGGCACGAACTCCGTGGGCACCACTTTGGACAACGCCCTCGACGCAATCAACGCGCGCGGCGCGACACCAATGCTGCCTGTGTTCATCGTGACGGGTTTTCAGGCGACATCGTGTCACACGCTCACGCTCGTCACCACCCCCTACTCAAGCCACGCGGGTACGACATCGCTTTCTGCGCCACAACATGCGCCGCTGGCCTCCGCAGAGTGTCAACGCCCTCGTCTACCGCGTCGCGTTCAGCCTCGACACGCCCGCCTCAACGGAGCTCTCTCCGCTCTCAAGAGGTCTCTACTGCGATGGTCTACGTCTGGTAATGGGGCGAGGTGTCGTAAAATCTGAGCGAGGGTGTGGTTCCGGGAGACATGTGAGTGCGTTTCTCGTGGTTTTGTGAGGAGAGGGCTGACAAGCGCAGTTCGGAGGGCGCGGGTGTGTCGTTTGGACAAGTGATGAGGACGAGGGGTTGAGGGCTGCTGGGGAGGAGATGAGCGAGACGATGATCAGAGGATATGGGATCGAGGGGAGCATCTGTGACAATGTGTATGTATGCGTTTTGGCTCTATTGTTTTTTCGCTGACAGAGCGTGCGACAGGGAAGTGTGATGCGCCAAAGGCGGTGTGAAGCGCGGGCCTGATTGTTGACCAGCGTGGGCCGACGGTGTTGGCTCTTAGCTCGTCGTCGCGTTCGTTTGACCAGCTCTTGCTTTTGACGCTTGCATATATCCACAGCCAACCGGTTCGTTGACCTTTCTCGTATGTCTTGTGCATCGACGCACTCAAATATGCCGATCGTAAGCTCGTTCCTTTTCTATGAAATTTCTATGGCTGACATCTCCGACCCAGGCCAACGCTGAACGAGAAACTTCCTCCAAGACCCATACGAGGCCCCCACAGCTGACGTTTCGTGCCTCACGCACAATGCGAGGGCTCCGCAAAAGGACTCAATTGCGACACCGGACCGTGCGGCTCGCCAGCGCTGTTCCATCCGAGTATCACCCGGATGTTCACGGTCGCGTCGGTTTCCGACGAGACGCGACAGCGCACGATTCTGACGCTTCGACTGCCACTTTTGTAGAGGGTCCTGGGGTATCAATGTTGTCTTGAGTGGCGTGTTTGATCTAGATTTGGCGAACAGGCACGCCCGTCGCTCTCTGCCACGTTTGGGCGCGGGTCTTCGTGCGGTCAAGATCGGTGTCTTTGAGCGCAACGTCGCTCTGCAGGGCTTGTGTTGTTGCTAAGACTACACCTCAGTATGGTCATTGGCATCGAGGCTTGCTCATTCCCCTTTCTCCCCAGCGTCCTATCATACGCATCATGGTGTTCCTAGACTCGTTATCGGTGGTCTGTAATGAAGCGACCTTACGTTGGACCATAAGGTTCGATCTCATCATGATCAACACACTGAGATGTATCGCACCATCTATCTCTTTTCAATTTACACGTATCAGCACCAAGACGCAGGTGTGCATATACGCGGTATATAGTACGTCCATTCAGGTAGAGCAAGCTTCAACATGGTATTATTCGTTAGCAACTTTCTCATTACTCTTTCAGCCTCCAACAAAGACGGCAAATGCAATGCAGAAGACTTCGGGCAGCAAACGCGCACCAAGATGATGCTCCGATTCGAGAGCAACCATCATCATAAAGTCAAAGCCAAAGATGGGTTACGTGAAAGCATCTCCACTACCCATGGTTCTCATTTTCAAAGTTATGGCGCAATATAAAGCCACGGGTAACGTGTAAACACGGCACGTAGGTCCTCATCGCTGCTCCATTCGCCAGCATATTGAGAGCCGAGCTCCTTCGTGTCTCGCTATGTCAGGTGTGGTGAGAGTCGACAATACAGATCCTGGAATTCAGTGGTCTGGAGACTGGCTGGGGAAAGGTGGCGACCAAATGGAATTTGAGGCGTACGTCTCTTACCTATCATCCCGGCTGATGAATATTCTCACTTGGAAATTTAGTAGCTCCAAGGGGGCAGTCACTGCTGGGTCTAGTTTCAGATACACCTTCACTGGTACGTCAGGAAAGGTGTCTTCAAAGACATTTTCTGGACATTGCAGTGGTCTCACAAGATAAATATTTAGGCAGCGGCATTTCAATCTTTGGCACCGTTACAGGATGCAATCCCTGCCCATCACAGCTCCCTTATACATTTATTCTCGATCAATTTGGTGTTCATCCAATCACCATAACGTCGTCTTCAAGCTCGTCGCAATACCAGAGCAAAGTATTCTGGACTTCCCTCTCGCCGGGTGAAACATATACTCAACGCTACGTCCTCCGGTGACGGTGGCTCTAATCCACTGTTTTGGTTTGATTTCCTTGAATACACTACATTGGCATCCCCTACATCGAGCCCTAACACACCAACTCCGGGCACCGAGACAAGTGCTGTCGCAGATACATCGAATTCCCCCCGCTAATTCTGCAACAACGATTCCAACTCAATCTCAAACGCCATCACAAACTGTGAATGCATCTCTCATCCCCAGCGCCACACCTACATCTTTGCCGTCGCTCTTATCGTTGTCTCCATCCTCAGCGATACCCATAGCTTTGTCAAGTTCAGCATTCATACCATCATCAATGTCGTTGTCCCCATCGATTTTCATACCCCAGTTTATGTCTACATTTACTTCGTCTCCAAACGTGTCGCTGATCCAAGCCACATCGCACGAATCCACATCTCAACCTTCACAGACTTCTGGAAGCCAATTGGTAGTGCATAACCCATCCGAAGTCGTAAATCTTGACATTGTGCTCCCGGCAATTATCACTCCTTTCCTATTGATCATCCCCTAGGCATTGTTGCAGTTTTTCTTCGTAGGAAGAAAGGGACACCCTGTTGTAACCACACAATACCTACTTCTCCCGCCGAAAACGATGACGAGGACGCGCAAATGGTCGAGGCTTTTTCGACATCTACTGGCACCCCCGCCAACTCCAGCCAAGCTGCAAATAGCTTCGGGGACGGCTCTCCGCCTCCTTCTCCCCCGATTGCGGGGTCTGCTTCAGGTTCAATCGGCGGCCTCTCTCCATCAGCTTTTTGCCCAGAAGGCAGCTCCCATATTCCTCCGAAATCTCCTGCTCTTCCTCCGTACTCCTCCTCTGAAGGAACACCCAGCCCTGCAGAAGAGGACTTTCTCGTGCCGCCGCCGTCTTATGAGAGCTGAAGCTCCCGCGCCATCGAGAGACGTAGCTCCCCAAGAGGGAACCAGTAATGAGAGGGAAAAATGAAATATACACGGAGTATCTACACCTATGTACCGTAGACAAGGACGGAAGTATCAAGCGTAGTTTTGTGGTACAAAGCCAAAGTTGAAGCTGCCTCTTTGCAGGCCGCTTCTTGAAGTGGTACATCATTAGTCACTTATTTGCATTGTCCTTTGACATACTTTCCATGTACAAGCTGGGTAAGGATACTGTGTGCCCTGTGCTGCACATCGTATGTTGCCTTTACAGCTCTGCCAGGAAGTCTTAAGACTCGTCCGTGCGATATGCCAAGCGCAGGCGCCATCCTGAATGAACGAACGACTTCGCGGCTATCGAAACTGGCCTGAGAGAGAAGGGGCTTTTGTAGCAGCGGAAAAAATAGATCTAATGGTAATAGTACGCCCTCGATACTTGACGCAAACTCGCTGGTTCCTTGACAAAATCATGCGTCAGAGTTTTCTTTGTGTGTTGACACGGTTGCGCCTCGAGGTTATGGATGCTAAGTGAGGTGTGCAATTGGCTGTAATCGGCTCAGTCTCAGACGGTAGGCTTAGCATCAAGACGCGTTCATAACCAAACATGGTCATACCAAGTTCTCAGATACTTTCTATAGTGATGCCTCCAAATTATCTGCCCATCCAGACGGAAGATATATACCATAGATGTGTGGCAGCCAACTATCAACGTAAAGCGCGAGGCAAGTGTGGTGGCAGGCGGCGTCTAGATCTCAGAGCGGGCGTGGGATAACTCGCCCGATATGGTGCTTCCATCAACGTTTTTTTGGCGCACGAGTTTGGCTAGGAACAACGAGCACTCCGTATTTCTGAGCCTCCAGAGAGTTTGGCTAGTCCTCAAGGTCTCACATGCTTACACTGAACTCCTTTAGGACTGCGAGCACATCAAAGACCCTGATGCTCCAACCAGGTCCGCTACCCCCGCCCCGCATACCCATCCTGCACGACCTCCTCTGTCCGTCGCCTCATCTCCTCCCACGTCCCCAGCCCCGCCCACGTCCTCCGCCACGTCCCACACCTCACACAGCACCCCGTCCGCGCCGCGCACGACGACCTCCCAGAACGCAGACACACACCCCGCGCACAGCCCCGCGCCGCCGCGCGCGACGACCCACTCCGGCACGAGCGCGGCACGCAGCGCGTCGAGCAGCCCGCGCAGCGCACACCCCGCGCCGCACACACGAGAGCGTCTCGCGGATCGCGGGGTTGAGCGTGTCCTCGGCGCGGGCGATGAGTGTGTGCTGCAGCGGAAGCAGCGCCGCGGGCGCGCGCTCGTGCAGGCACGCGAGGAGCGACGCGGATGCGGCGAGCTCGGGGGTACCTGCGCGGTGCGCGACGGCAAGCATGTGTTCGAGCGCGGGGAGCGTTGTGATGTCTGTTGGGGTGTGTAGCTGCCGGCGAGGGGGCAGGGGCGCGAGGGGCTGTTGTGTGCTGGGCTGAGGAGGTGGACGAGGATGGGGGGCGGGGTCACGGGGTATTCGTGTGTGAGAATGAGGAGGAGGCGCGGGAGGAGAGCCCAGGTTTGTATTTTGCTGCAAGGTCGAGGAGGGTGGTGTATGCGCGGGCGTTGCATGTGGAGAGGGCGCTGCGGTCGGGTCAGCTGCATGCGCGGATGCACTGGGACGTCAAAAACGTACTGGCCGTCGTGCAACACGCGAAGAAAGAGCACGATGTCTGCAACGGAGTCCTGCAGTGGTATGATGGGGCAGCCCTCGTACACATCTTCGGGCGAGAGCCCCTCGAGCGGCCGTGGGATACTGAACATGTCTCTAAAGAGCGCGGACGATTGACTAAGGACCGTCCGGCGGACCTTCAGCATGTGATCTTCAACGCGCAGGACAACCATATCGTCGGCATCGTCACCATCGCTCTGTGTGGACAGCGGAAACGCAGGACCGCCTTCAAACGTCTACAAACGTATCAGCCTGCTGATCGATCCCATTCGCAAGCAGCTCGCCTCGCTCGTCGAGACGACGACAGAACCCTCGTTCTCCGTCTGCGCGATTCCAGGCCCTAGATCAGCCCCGATCCACCGCGCCACCAGCGCCGTCGCGGTCCCATTCACGAAGACCTGTTGTTCGTCCATCCAGCGTCCGTCGAACCACACACGCGCTGCCGCACGACCGCGTCCTCGTGCTGCCAAAAGAGCTGGATGCACCGACCGTCGCCGTATTCGTGCGCGACGGCGGTGATCGTGGCGGCAGATTGCCCGGGGATGTCCAGCTGGCCCCTAGCGGGGCGTGAGCCCCTAGTGCGTACGAGGACCGGAGGCAACGTACCGTGCCCCACGTCTTGCTATTGGGCGCTTTGATCCATTCGATGATCGATAGGTTGTCGTCTTGGACGTATACGCTGGTGCTATGTTCAGAAGAGCGCAATCGTTGAAATTTCAAGCAGTTCACGTACTGGATTTCGCCGTCCCGAAGCAGTACCCGCGGCGATGCTGTGCAAGGTGCGTTCGTACTGCGTGGTGCCCACTGTGGCGTATTTGATCCTGCGGACGCTCAGCTTCATAAAGTGGTGTGTGCAGAGCATCACGGCGCACTTTTTGCTGTCCAGGGATATCAGGCATTCGCAGAGCTGGCCATCGACCGCGTTTTGAAGGAAAAACCAGAAATATCTGGATGCTGGTAGCGAGTGAGTGACGGCGACAGGGGTAGGCGTCGAAAGGGTATACCGTCAATGTCCAACGCCGCCATACCAGTTGCGGGTCTTTCCTTGCAGCCGTTTCCCCACGCCCGCCGCCGTAGGGGTTTGCCCACATTATGCTCATCGCATGCCACGCTTCAGCACGTCTGATGAGCCTTCCTGCAATCCCGTAAAGACAGCGGACACACCACATGTAGATCGCCTCGTCGCGGCCCTGGTAGAGGAGCATAAACCCGTGGGCGCGGTCGTTGTGTGTCCATCGGTTTGATGGCGATCGCTGTACCCGGCAGCGCGTTGTCTTGCGCGAACTCGGAAGGGTGCCACGACCAGCTGTCCTCGAGTGCCCCAGCTTCCTGGCGTGGCGTCGCTCGCGGAGTACGCCGTCTCGGAGTCTTGATAGAATATGTACTTGCGCCAGCCCTCGTCCTGAAAAAGATGACCTAAGGCCGATTTATATGCACAGTGCCGGAGTGACGTACGACGTGAGAGACGAGGGGGTTTTTGAGGTGGGTCTGGGAACATGAGCTCGCCTGGTGGAAGGAATCAGCGCACATTTGAGAGCGAGTGGAGCGCTTTACTCGCCTAGAAACCAGCAGTGATTCTGGAAGATCACGGCTGGAACCGTTTGTCAGAAGTATGGATGCATGAACGCGTGCACATACATAGATCCTTGTTCTGCATTGCATCCTGCAGAGCGGATGGCGATATGTTTAGACAGAGCTCGCGGACGAGTCCGTCAGAGTCTTGGCGTAAAGTCGCACGCCTTCTCCGTAGGCAGACACGGTCAAAGCAGAATGATGATCCTACTCTCACGATGAGAGCAAGCTTGCCGAGAGACAGTGCTCAAAGGACACACCATGAGTGCTTAGAGGTGGCTGACTTGGGCGGCCAAATCGATGTGTTGGATGACAAGCAGATATCGACGCACGAACGCCGCCAAAAGCGCATCATACGCCACAAAGCTGATGGCGATACCTTTTGAGGCTTTGAGCGCATCCTTCACAACCTCCCACATCTACCACCGCCCCCAACTCGTCCCATGTCCCATATCCCCGAACCCCGCATACTCCTTCATCGCGTCCCTCAGGGACCGTCGTCCCTCCTCCCTGGCAACTGTCTCCTAGAACTCGCCCGCTCACAGCCCGCGTCGCCGGACGCGACGACCTATTCCGGGACTAGCGCATCATGGTGCGGATTAGCGAGTTGAGCGTCGCTTCGGCTGCGCGCGACCAGCCCGGCTTAGGGAGCCGCAAGAGCGGGGCGTTGTACAGGCACGCGAGAGGATGACACGACGAGTGTGGAGTTACCAGGCCGGCGCGCGGTGCGACAGCGAGGATGCCCCTCGCGCGCGGGGAGTATTGTGGAGGTTTCGGAGGTGTAGGACCCCGAGAGCGAGCAGGAGTTGAGCAGGGCGTTAGTGCAGTGGGATGGATGGGTGAGGGAAATGCGGGGGCTCGTGTGCAAGCGCGGTGAGGAGGTGCAAGAGCAAAGCCCAGGTTTGGTGTTTGAAGGCGAGGTTGATGAGGGTTATGTATACTCGGGCATCGCACAGAGAATTAGTGCCGTGGTGGAGTCAGGGCGGTGCACGATGAGGCAAGGAAAAGGGATGCACGGGCCATTGTCAAGCACTCGGAAGAAGAGGGCAGTCTCTACGGTCAAATTTCTACTATGGGACGTTCCTCGTATAGGTCTTCCGGTGAGAGCTATTCAAGTGGCCGTGGATAACTGAACATGTTCTGAAGCAGGGCAGACAATTGAACTCAGCACAGCCCGCGGTTTCGCCGCAAGACCTAGTGCTGGAGACTCTCTGTGGTACCATGAGGTTTCGCGTGCTGCTGAAGACGCCAATCAAGACAAGTCTTCGCTTGTCCGGCTTGCTGCACATTCAAGCCACGACGCTCTGTTACAATAGCTGCAGTCGAGGTGAGATCCCTCTCCACTCCATTTCGAGTGTGCCGTAAATCTCATACACATGATGATCAGAGCTCGATGGTACCGCGTTCTGTGATTCCAGATCCATTCACAGCTGCGCTCGATGAGGACTGCTGTGGATGCTGCCTTGATGGTTCGGTTGAGCGAGGTGGGAAGACGTGTTACCCACTCGTCGACATCACCGCTCGTTTTGATCATCCCTGTCTGCGCAGGTATTGGGATGGATGGGTACAGAAACGTAGCTAATATCTCATCCTGCCTGATGAAGTAGATTCGGGCAAGTCCTGAAGTCGCCTTATTTGGCAATCCAGTTTCCCTTCTCGCAATCCACCATCCAACAGATGCCACGGAGCCGGTTTCGCAATGCTATTGGACCATAAATGTGTCAGAATCAAGCTGTGATATGAGATTGCGCATCCGTATCATAGACCACTGGCAGTGTCATCGCACCGCGGTGTGTGCTTAAATTTCGTCAGACTGTCGTCGCAATTGAGCTGAACGCGCCCGGCAAGCAGTGTTCTTTACAATGATATAACACTTATGCCTAGTCCCGGGGAGGAGGTAGATTTTTTGCTCCTTTCCCCCTACATCAACTGTCCGACCAGATAGATCATGTCAAAACACAATGAGGATTGATGATACTTCTCCTGAGTTGAGGTTTCTCTCCGGATTGGATAGTACGCAGTGGCCGGGGCGATTTCAATGGGTAATTTTCTAGTCTACGCTTGAGTTGCGCAACGTACATTCTCATGTAGACGCTTAGAACTTCCCACGGAACAATCACTAGGGACGCATATATACTATTTTATATCAGTTGGTACGCACGAGTTGTTGTTGTCTAAACCATCTCTCAAGCTACAACTGCTCACGAAAGTAGCAGGTGTCGACGAAGTTTGCATTCGTTGGATCCGTGCTACCGTGCTTTGGTCAGTGCACTGGCTATTTCCAAACATTCAATGTTAGCAATAGCAATAATCTTTCGACCACACAAACACTTCAAGTAACGCCAACAGAAGAGGGAGCGTTCAATTATCCTTTATGGAGGATAAGTGGCTTAAGCACTTATCAAAACCTGCTAGTTATTCAAGCCGACCGTCTCAATAATACCACTCCAGACCCGCTGTTCTGGTTTGATTATATCGAAGTCACTATTCCAAACGCCACTACATCCAGTAGTATCACGTTCACCACGAATACAGAGCCTGGTAGTGTGAGCGTAATCAACTTCTCAACGGATCCTGGGACATTATCACCATCCTTACTACCTACGTCTACGTTGGATCCACTGCAACCCTCCGACTCTTAAGTCATTTATGTCCCTACCCCCACCCTCAATTTCATCACAGATTCTATTTTCAACATCGCATGGCTCCCACACTCCTAGCACGCAACAGAACCAGCCATCACAGTCATCCTCTCAGCCCTCCAGAACTTCTGGCGCAGGGGAAGGACAGCCGCGTCTCCCCCCCCATACACCGTGCCGAATCATGGCTCATCAGCTGCTTCAAAACGTCACATCGTCTTATTCAAAATTGTTATCCCTGTTTGTGTTATTGCTTCCGTTATAGCAGTGGCCTTGATTGCCTTATACAGGAGGAAACGGAAGTCACTCCGCGGGTCTCGATCTGTCAATAATACGACCGATCCAAGTGATGAACGCACCCATATCGTCGACGCCACATCAATACGCCCCTCTTCTACTCCCTTGAATCTGGGAGCGTATAACGGTTCGAACTACAACGACGCCGACAGCTCTCTAGCGTGCTCGAGCAGTGATCCTGGCTCGCCTGGGATCGAGTCCTTCCGAGTCGCCGATCGCCGCCTTGTTGCAATAGATGACGAATCCTACATGGACTTGAATGCACAATTAACCTCGCCTCCCTCGTACACTTCTGACCTGCCTCCGAGCTTTGTGTCGGGACCGGATCCACGAGAGCCTCCGCCATCGTATCACAGCGCAATGAGCAGCAATAAATACCTTTTTAGAACATGTTTTCGGATTTCCTTCATGGTTTGGCCGCGTGAAATGTCGGTCAAGGAGAGGTTTCAGGTATTGTAGGTGGTGGAAGGCTTGGAAATTAATAAGGTAAGTACCACGTCTCGAATAATCGCCCTACACGTGTGAGGCCTTTTTCCCACGCCTCGTGCCTGGCTCTTCTTCTCCCTCGACAGGCACGCTACGTTTGAACCCGACTCCGCCAGACGTGCCCCTTCCCCTCGCCGATCAATGCACTACAGGTGCGGGCTTTTCGGTTGCTTTGTGCGACAGTGGCCGACGCCACAACTCTGATAAGCATGGAACTGAAGGGCACCACTCCAGTTTAAATATCCTGCCTTGACGGCTCGTCGGACGACATTGGCTTCTTGCCCCTCCGTCTCGCTCGTCGCGCCATGCCTCTGCAGCTCGTGAGTATCCTAAGCCCCTTCATACGGTGTACCTTGACGCGTTTTCGAACACAGAGAACAACGACGACTCTCTCCAACGGCAGTCTGCGCCGAGGGCGTGCGCTGCTACACCAAAGACCGTCGACGGCGAAGTCCGCGAGGGCGTGCAACGACACCTCCAACGGCACCCTTGCAGGCTCTATCACACCGCGCAGACACCGCGGCGCTCGAGTCGCGCGACGCGTGGTACGGCGGCACCCTCAAGTTCCACGCGTCGCCCGACAGCTCGCTGTGCACCTTCGCCGTACGCCCCCTTCCATCCTCCTCTGTTTCCGCGCTGATGAGAGTTAGTAGTGGGCGCCGTGGCACCAGAGCATTTTCCACCAAGACGAAGAGTACACCCTGCGCGAGAAACGGCGCTCGCCGGCGTCGGCGTGCAAGTGGGTCGACACGGAGTTTGAGCAGGGGGACTGTTTGCCCGCGACCAACCTCGCCGTGGTGCATTCTGCCGATGCAGTGCGGGTCGTGTTTGTTCTGGCAGGACAAGGACGGGTGGATCTGCTACAGGTGCGTGTGCTTGGTGCGCTGTGCGCGCTGAGGTGCTGACGATGGGCGCAGGAAAGCGCGGAACTGGGTGTGGGACGCGGGAGCCGGCGAGGTTGTGCAAGGCGGTTGAAGGGACTGGTATAGGTGCGGGCGTCGTGGAATGGTACGCCCCTCCTTTGACGCATCGCCGAGCCTCGCTGAATACGCCGTCAAATAGACCTTGTCGATATTCGCGTGTATTACCAAGACGAATCCTACGTTATTCGCGAGTACCGTGGCGGCTTCGACTCTACCTGGTAAGCATTCGCGTTCGGTAGCCCGTGTTCATGCATTAACATCAGCTAGGAAAACTGTTGACGGCTTCACCTTGAAGTACACCACCCCGTGGGCGACATCACCGCCATCTCGTGGGAAGGTCAGGGCGGAAACGTCGAAGCCAGGTCAGCTCTCACCCATGATTTCTCCACAACCATGTCCCTGCTAACATAGACATTGCACAGGCTCTACCTCCAAGACGACAGCGACGACATCATCGAATGGTGTAATAGTGGTAAGGGGTTGGTACCAGTACGCTCTTGCATCCCCTTCGCGCGGAGCTCTCCGCTGACACGAGGGAATCGATTTTAGTGGTCAGTTCAAGGAATCCGCGCTTCCTGAGGCGGACATCACGGCGTTCGTCCAGGATGTCGAGTCTGATACCCCAGGGTACCTCGTCACTGTCATGTGGACTGGTCAAGACCAGGTACGACCCTCCCTCCGTTCAGCAGGCGGAAACTGCCTGATTCTCGTGTCAGATGCTCTGTACCAGCGTGTCTACTCCCAGACGCTGCAAAACCTGGCTCAAGCCTACGAAAATCGCAGACCTTCAAAACGCCGGGACGTCCGTGGGTGACTGGACTGGGAGCCACTTCTCCGGTATCCTCACCCACCCCCACCCCGTCTGAGCCTTACTGACGCACCACCAGATAAACTGCCCGGGCATCGACGCAAAGGCCATCCGCGCGATCACGCTCACGGACGGCGAACGTCCTGCACGGCATGTCAATCTCATACACCGACGGCACCGAGACGCTCTGGCACGGCGGTGCCGTCGGGAAGAAGCACCAGTTCGGGCTCGCGGCGGGGGAGGATGTCGTGCAGGTGCTTGTGTGGCGGCGGGTGCGGACGGCGTGGAGGGGGTGCGGTTTGTTACTTCCAGAGGTGCGCTTTTCTTGTGTGGTTGTGTGTCGGGGGCTGAGTGGGGTGGCAGGTGTCGAGTCGCCGTGGTATGGTAAACCGAGCGACGCGCCAATTTCGTGGGGAGTACAAAGGGCGTCCTCTCGCGGGGCTCATCGGCACCGCAGAGGAGCGCATCACCGGCCTCAAGGTGCGCCCCTCACCCTCACCCTCCCCCGTCCCTCCCTTCCTAACCCACCCCGCAGCCGTTCTGGTCCACACGCGAAACACCACTCGGCCAGCTAACAATCGACGAAAGCACCGCCCTCTCCCACGCACCTCGGCAAACAAATCGCCGCCTCCGCAGCCCCACATCGCCGCGCTCCAGGCGCGCGCAGCGCCGCCTTCGCGCGCCGCGTCGACGCGGACCTCGCGGACCCCGCGCGCGCGGCGATGGAAGGCGTCGCGCGGTTCGTCGGCGCGGTGGAGAGTATCTGCATGAGCTGGTGCTCCTGGGGAAGCAGGCGCAGAGCGAGGGGCGGCCGGAGGTGGGGTATCGGGGCGAGGATGTAAGTGTTAATGTGGGGAGGTGTCAGGAGGAGGCGAGGGGCGTTGAGGGGCTGTTGAAGAGCTTGGCTGTGGGTGCGGGGAGGCTTGTGCCTGAGGGTGAGCAGGTGCGTTGTGGTTTGGGTGGTGTTTGGTGGGAAGGTGCTGATGGGGGAGTAGCTTGGGCAGGAAAGTCGCGGGTGAGGTGGAGAATTCGAAGTTGAGGGCGAAGAAGCTTGCTGATATCCAGGCGACGGCGGAGAGTCTGAAGGCGATGGCTGCGGTGAAGCAGCGCGAACTCACGTACGTGTCACAAGGTCCAATCCGCTGGAGCTTGTGCTGATCCTGCGTCACACCAGTGCCGCACGCGACAAGGCGGATAAAGACATGCGGGAGGCCCAGCTTGCGAAGGACGCTGCGCAAGAGAGACGAGACACGAAGGCCGCTTACAAGGTATATATCACAGCCTGCAGCCCTGGTCTGCCAAGCGCTGAGTATATCTCCGCAGTTCGTCAGAGACGTCTTCACGCTCGGTATCGGCAACAGATACGACGTCTTCGGCCTCAACCGCAACATCGCCTCGATCGACGAGCTCATCGCAGCGCACAAGGCCGACTTCGACGGCGCGCACAAGCGGCTCGGCGCCGCGCTCGCCGACAGCGCGAAAGTCGACGCCGAGCTCGCCCGCATCGCGCAGCTCGCGGCGACGACGACGTCCCGCGCACGCCGCCGCTCTCGACGCCGCCGTCGGCACCACGGCGGGCCTGCTCGACCAGACGCGCGACCTCGCGCACGCCGCGGCGGAGCTCGCGACGCTGCTCGCGCAGATGCATGCGTCGAGCGAGGAGCTTGACGACGGGGAGTCGGCGGAGCGCTTTGCGGAGGGCGTGCTGCGGATCGGGAAGCTCGCCGACACGTCGGCGTGGTTGGCGGGTCTTATGGGGGAGCGCGGGGTGTGGTTTAGACAGACGATTGAGCGCATTGCGGGCCAAGCGGAGGCGCAGGTCGTGATATCCTCTCTAGTGGTTACATTATTGGTTGCATATAGGCCGTTTTAATACAGAGGATCGCGCTGAGATAACTTATGCGTTCAATGGTGCCATGGCGTCCTTTCGTGCGAGAACCATTTTCTCGCGCTGGAAATCACATTTAGCAATAGTCGTAATGGAATGGGGTTGATGCACACCTAGCCGGCATCACTTTCAACATTCCCCTCCTTTCGAACTCTCCATAGAATGCAAGGAACGCATCCATCGACTGCTTGAAGCGTTCTGGATGGGCATCTCCAGATGGAACGCAGACGATCCGGCGCGCAAAGACCCCTTGGAGTGCAGCAAACGAGGAAATGCGTGCAGCAACGAGAGCGCGATCATCCTCGATTGGAGCACCCGAGTAATCTTCATTCCTCCTCTGCTCCGTATTCCTCAGCATCGCGCCGCAATTCGACGACGATTGCTTCCAGATCCTCAGCAGTGCGACAAATGACCGCCATAAAGCTCTCTGCGCAAGAGAATACTTCTTCCTGTACTCGAAGGGACGCGCAAGCGAGGACAGGACGTTGTAATTTCGATTGCCCGCCCTGTGTCCCAGAGTGAGCATTGAAGCGGATGAGGAAAGCTTGTAAGACGCACCACTGGTAGGGACGCAGCATATTTGAAAAACGAGAGCCGCAGCGCCTCAACGCTCTGAAGCACGCCGTTGAGCGCATATGTGTCAAGAGCAGGCCAGTTCATGGGAGATTCCATGCAGAGTGAGCTAATTATGCGACCCTGCAGACACATGACCAGAACCGCAGCAGTGTTGGCGGAATATATGGTATGGTCCTGGGTAAGTCTGAGTAGACAAGTTGTAGCCGGACTGGAGAGTGCACCCCGGACCATGGGTTGTGCCACAATGTCTGGGTGTTGGATGTATAGAAATGTCTGCCAGGCCGAGTTGCAAGAGACTTGGGGTCTTCAAAGAGCGAGAGAAGGTCAAAGAAGACTGCAGGTACGAATTTCCCCGTAACACGAGAGCTCCCCGCTGAGGGAGATGTGCAGCCGCTGGGCAGTAAGTGTGGTGCCATCTTGCCTACAAGCTCTGGAGATTCCTTCCACCTTGAAAGTCGCGCCCCCCATCATACCGATAGAAAAGCAGGTTTTGCCGGATACCAAACTGAGTGAGACGTGGGAGTGAGCCCAAAATCTGACGCAGAATTGTGGCCAGAGGCTCCAAGGCAAACAGGGATTTCCAATCAACTTCGAGCGATACGATCATCTCTTTCAGATCCTGGTTCGTACTCAGCAAGTCAGCGAGGTCGCAGATGGATGATGTGACGCGTCGCAGACCCTCCCGACGGCGTTGGGAATCGTCTTCAGCCACCCGTACATGGCGATACAGATATTTGCGTGCACAAGCCGCCACATTCTGCACACATTTGAGCATGATGCGAGCGTGCCATGGTCCCGCGACAAGGGCCTGAACACCATTTCTAGTTATTTCTACGGGGAGGGTGGGCGCCAGCTTTGGATGGTCATGTCCGTGGGGGGTACGTTGTACCTGTGGGTCCGTGTAAGTATGTACAAGATAATGAAAGTTGAAGCATACGGGAGTAGAACACATGAGTCAAAACACAGGTGCGCGTGATCTTCGGGTGTTGGTTGTCCTGACGAGTTTAACCCTCGACAAAATGAAACCAAACGGCATCTCGGTGATTGCCGTCATTCCAAAAATGGCAGGTCTCCAAGAATGATCAATTTCGTTCTATACTCGCGACAGTCAACCTCTCATGCCTAGTGCACAGAATTGGTTGCATATGAATCGAAACGATTTATATCATTGCCCCCCCTCGGATCGCTCACATACTGTTCAACATTTCCACAACATGTTCGTAGGAAGACCATTCTCTCGCACTAGGGATTCGGCTTGTGAGAGATTGTGGGCGTAGCCAAAAAATAGGTACGCACTAATCATGACAAATTTTGAACATCCCCTGTTTCCGTGACTCCGATAAATACGATACAAACATATCCATTAAGCTTTCCTGACTCTCGCTTGCGGTGACTCCTGAGATGCAGATGACACTACGTAGAGACTTCATAGAGAGCAAAAGCGGCGCAATCTTCAATGCAAGATGGTCCAACCTCTGCTTGAGGAGGGTGCGGGCGGTATAATTGCTGATGGATGAAGAGCCGGGGAACTCGATGATAAATGCTTCCAAGCGGCTGGCGCTGCGACAGATAGTCGTGATGAAGCCTTCATCGCCGAGAAACGCGTCGACTGATAATTGCAGGATGCGTAGATGGGGGCAAGATATCATGATGGCGCTGGCTCTTTCTGCTGACTTATCATTTGCACGGTTGCGCAAGGCGAGAGGGCGATAGATGACATACCGTTCGTGAGCAGGAGAGCATCCTTGAAAGAGACTCGCAGTGCCTCAATATCGGAAAGCTTCCCGTCAATTGCACATGCGTCAAATACCGGCCAACTTCTTGAATGATGCATGTACAGCGCGGAGATTCCCCTGCCTCGTAAAAGAGCGGCAAAGAGATCAGGGACTCCTTCGTCTGACGAACGAAGGCTTTGTTCGAAAATGAGCAGGCTGCGCGTATCTGAACGCACTGCATCGCGCGCAGGGTATACGTCGACTGATGAGCGTCTGAAGCAGCGCTGGCCGACCTTCAAGACACACCAACATCCTCGAAGAGGCCGAGTAAGTCAGCGAGAGCCGCGCGCAGGCGTGGCGACGCGAGGCCCACCTGGCGGGTAATGCCCACGTACACCTGACGCACCCCAAGCGAGTCCGATAGCTGACCCCTGGTACGATATATGCCTTCCAGGTCTACGAGCGGCCTACCGACGTTGTCTCCGAAGTAGAAGCGTGCGAGGCGAGGGAGCAAGGGCAGAACTTCTTGCATAAACTCGTGCAGGACGGATGAATGCGCGAACAAACCCCAGCGGGTCTCCAGTGTTTTGACTACTGCCCCAATGTCCGCGTTCGCGTGGAGGAACGCGATAAGTTCAGTAGTGCTGTTCGCGATGGAACGTAGACCTCTTCGTCTGGTCATCAAACATGGGCAGGCCACTCGGAGATGACGATACAGGTATTTCCGCGCAACTGGTCTCCATGATCTGCACACACGGGTGGTGCAGGACGCGAGAGTAGGGTGTTGTTTTGCCAGGGGCTCGAAGATTTCCTCGAGAATTTCAACAGGAAGGTTCGGCACCGATACCGAGTGTTGATTATGTGGCTGCGGAGTATTGTGAGGACTTGCGTAGTATATCAGGGAAGAAGTCCATACGCCGGATGAGTTCATGTATCAAAATGGGAATCGATGGACTAAGATGTGTGAAAGTAGCACGCCGGAGCGAGAACGGTCAACACAAATCCGCTCTTGCCTCGAAACCTGGGTGGGCGACGGTGATTGCCGAGCTGGCCAAAAATGGCAGCTTACTAGGAACGCTACTGGAGCGCGATAACTTCAGCGGCAACGTTACAGACGCGAATGGCGGGGGCCCCAACCCGCGACTCAATCGCAGGAAGGATTCGCGAGGTTTCCTTTGTTCACCATGCAACAAAAGTCATGTGGAGGCTTCTCATCCTCCACACCACAGGCTCGCGAACAGGCCGTTTCGCCCGCACTGACGTTCACAGCACACCCATTTACTCAATTCCATTGTTACATTGTACACTTGTGATTATTTTCTTCCTTCCCCATTCTTGGCGGTTTTACGCGACCCTTTCACGCAGGCGCAGCTTAGAGCTTAGCACCGCCAATGGCCTCGAGGTAGCGCTTCTCGGCCTCCTCGAAGTTGATGACGTTCCAGATGGCGTTGAGGTACTGCACAGCGGTAACGCACATCAGCAAGGGATAAGACTGGATGGGAAAGGGGGCGACGTACGTCGACCTTGACGTTCAAGTACTGGAGGTAGAAACGCGTGCTCCCAGATATCGACACCAATAACGGGGACGAGGCTGAGGAGCGGGTCCTGGTTCGCGGTCGTAGCGAGCTCGAGGCGCTTCGTCGAGGGGTTCACGCCCTGCGCCGCAAGAAATGTCAGCACGCCCCTAACGAGCAAGGAATGGAGCACGTACGACCCAGCCCCAGCCGGAACCCTGGATGCCCGCGGTGGTGGCGTTGAACTCCTTCTTGAAGTTGTCAAACGAGCCGAAGGACTCGACGATCGCCTTCTTGAGGGGACCCTCAGCGAGCACGCCGCCGTTGCCCTTGCCCTCGGACGCAGAGCCAGCAAGGTTCTTCCAGAAGAGCGAGTGGTTGATGTGTCCTGGACGTTGAAGTTAGCACTATGTTCGTTAAGAAAGCCGAGCTCAGAAGCTGGGTTGAGGTCGAGACCGTAGTGATAGAATGTCGTGATCATGGCCTACAAGAACGCGTCATACGCGCGTAACATAGCTGATGTAATCGCCTTCCCTGATTTCTTGCCGCTTCCCCCGCGTGTATCTCCCTGTGCGCGGACAAGTTATGCGCGAGCGAGAATATGTAGACAATCAAATGTCGATTGCACAAGCTTACGCGGCCCATGACCAAATAATGCCGACCGCGATCCCCATCGCCTTCGCGCTCTCGAAACACGCGAACGAGATGATACTCACCACCGCCGTTGAACTTGAGCGCAGCCTGCAGAGCAATACGCTCCTTGGGGGTCGAGGTCTTGGCGTAAGCCTGCTCAGCAGCGTTGAGCGCGTTGACATAGGTCTGGTGGTGCTTCTTGTGGTGAAGCTCCATAATCTGGCGCGAGATGAAGGGCTCGAGGGCGTCGTACGCGTACGGGAGGTCGGGAAGAGTGTGTGCGCCAGACATGTTTGATCGCTGTGTTGAGTAGTGGCGACGGTGTTGGGGACGGTGGTGGGAGAGAAGAGGATGGAGTGCGTATTTATCGAGACTCTTATCGACGAGGCAGATCAATAACGCGATCGCCAGGTATGATGTAAGCGACACGTGATAAGTCACAAGACGTCACGCGTTTTTCAGCCGCGGCGTGACTCGACGCGTGTCACGTTTGGTCTCTCGTCAGTTTGATACATGCACGCGTGCTTGTCTTTGCTATCACGCAACTCTACACTGCTTCAGACATCTGCAAAGTCGAGCCAAAGGCCGTAGTCAAGCTTAAAGCCTAGTTCATTAAGCTATTCCATTTCCTCTCCTTTGTCGAGCTTCAAGCTCAAGGTATTCTCAGAGGAAGCGGTTTGAGGACCGATGCAAGTAATAGTCGTGTCTTCAACTTTTCTTTGACTGAGGAATGACCATTATATAATCCCAAAAATGATACAGATAGTATAGAAATATGTGACTAGAGCGCAGCATGACCATAAAAAACCCAGATTACCCTCCACAGCGAAACCTAATGATCCTTGCACTCCGCAATTTCCTTCATCGTGCCCTCCAACACCGCCGGGTTGACCTTGAGCAGCTCCTTGAGGTAGGGCGCCTCGAGCGCGAGACGGATAATGGGGAGCAAGCCCGCCGCAAAACCCCGCGCCTGGGTGTTCGCGTCGAGCGGACGGGCCTCGTCGTAGAGGTGCGCGAGGAGCGCCTGGTACTTGCCGGCCATGCCCTGGAGCGCGGTGCTCTCGCCGACAAGGGCGTTGATGGCGTTCGCCTCGGCTTGCACCTCCTTGGTAAACTCGACGATGCGGGCGAGGACGGCGTTGATCTTCGTCGTGCGTGCCGCGATGTTGGCAAGATCGGCCTCGAACGCGAGGAGGGACTTGGCCTTGTTGTCGCGGTCGATCTTGGCCTGGTTGTATTCTTCGGTGGCAGTGTCAAAGAACACGGACGAGGTGTCGGGCAGTGAGTCTTCGAAGGGCGACTGGTTCTCATGTCAACAGGACGATTGGCTTGAGCAAATCAGGGGACTCACAACACTGGGCGTATTCAGTCCCGACGCATACATTTCGTTTACAACTTTTTCCTTCTCCTTGAGGCTGAGCTCTGCCGTCTCGAGCTGGCGCTTGCGCAAGTCCCTCTGTTGGCTAAAGACACCATTAGAATGCGACACAGACCGTATCCTGGCGTGTACTCACGTCACTCGGGTCTTGCCCAGAACCACATCCTGGACGTATGCCTCGCTGCGGCTCGCAAAGGTCTTGATAACCGCATCCTTGGCCTTTTGCCTCGGCCAGGATATGCGTGATGTCCGCATGAATCTACTTCTCATCAGCACAGAGTCCCGGCAGTTGAGACCTTGTCACTCACCTCGTCACCAACAGGCTTCACGCGCGCAAGCGCCTCACCGAGCTTCTTGAACCTCGCCTCGAGCACGTCGGAGTCCTCCTTGCAAACGCCAGCCTGCCTCTCGACATCCTTCGCCCTGCGCTCCTTCGCGCCGAGCTTCGCGCGCGCGCACTCGCCACAGCCAGATCGTGCATGTACTCGACCTCCTCCGCAAGCGCGACGAGCCCGCCGACCGCCTCGGCGCCGAGCGTGCGGAGGCCCTCGAGCGACGTCTTGTACGACGCCGCGCGGCGCTGCGTCGCGTCGAGGCGGCCCTTGATCGCGCCCAGCTCGCCGTTCAGGCGCTCCGCCTCGCGGACGTAGTCGTCGACGGTCTTGAAGCTGGCTTTGCTGTAGCGGTCGCTCCAGATCGGCTGGGGGCGTTGTCAGTGGTAAGAAGGGAAGGGAGGGTCGAGAGGACGTACCTTGATGCCTTTCAGGTACTTCTCGTTGCATCCGAGGAAGCCGGCCAGAGCGCGCCCGTCGTTGTACCAGACGTGCGTGACGTAGCTCTCGCTGTACCACGCCGACCGCTTGTCGAGCTTTTCGAGGCCGTACCAGGGCGACTGACGCTCTATATGACCCCATCAGCCCCAGTCCAGGCGGGAAAAGCGATGTGCGTACTGTCAGAGGTGTCAAACTGCAGGCGATGAATCCATTCGCGGTCCGAGACACAAGTCACGCGAATGATATCCTCCCCGGGGTTGAGAATGAACACCTGCTCGCCACCGCCCTTGCCGCCGCGGAGGGGCGTGGAGCTCCCGTCGTCGAACTCGGTCTGTACGGCGTCGATGATGTCGCCGCAGCGCACGCGAACCTTGACGATCTTCTTGCTCTCGATGCCCGCAGAAAGATCTGCCACGGGCTCGTCAGGTGGCGTCACAGACACTATGGAAGAAAAAGGCGCACCGCTGAAAACTGTTCGCCAATCCACCCACCGGCGTAGTCGCCTGCGTTACGGATGCTGGCAATAACCGTCCGGCTCGAGCCAGCCCTGGCCGGGCACAATGACGCGCTGCCAGAGTTGCTATTCCCAACTGTCAGCCTGCGTTTTTACGATGTGGAACGGTGCCGCTTACCTGGTCCTGCCCCGCCCAGATGACGTGAAGCGTGCAGCGCGCGCCGTTGTCGAACGGACGCGTGAAGGCGATGATGTCGGCGTTGGGCAGCGCCTTGGCCTCGAATTGGCCGCTGTGAAGGACGTGAGAGAAAGTCAATTTCGTGACGATATCTGAGACTTACCGTGACCAGGCCTTGCCGTCATGGCACAGTTCGATGATGGTGTTAGACTCGTTCTGGAGGTACAGCCTGGGAAATGTTAGGAATCATATGTGGAAATGGGGAATGGACACGTACCTGATCTCGGTGGCCTGGCCGTTGCGCCAAGAAAACGGCGGTGATGTCGCCGACGGGGACCTCGTACTTCTCCTCGAAAGTCGTATGCGACCTGGTATACACGTAAGCACCAAGATTGGACGTGGGGATGGGTGAGTACGTACCATTTACCGCCGAAGCTGCCGCGGTACTCGCGGACAAAGTTCTTCTCGTCCTGGTAGTAGACGCGAATCTCATCGAGGTCTGGACGGAATGTGAGCTTCGTTCGAAATCTGGTAGTTAAAAGACTTACTGTTCCACGCGGTGGCACCGATTCCGGTACCGGCCGCAGCCTTGACGAGGGGAACGCTGTCCTTGGCCCACTTGAAGCCCTCCGCGGTGCTGGTGAATCGTATTAGCACGTGAATGGGTGGCGTTCGACGAGGTCGCTTACCGGTAGTGAATCATTCCCTCCTTGTCCTGGAAGAACAGAACGATGCGCGCGGCCCCAGTAGAGTACACAGCAGCGATGTTGGTGCCACTCAAGGCGTTCTCTTGGACAAAGCCGGTGTCTGCCCACTTGCCGCTATGGCGCTGCTCACGGATGGTGCCCTTGGTGTCCTGGTAGAAGATGGACTGGGTCCACGCGGCCCACTGCTCACGACGTTAGCATAGCCCTGGTTATGGGTAGACAAAGACGTACTGCGAACGAGCACAGCGCGCTGTCGACGCTGCATTGGAAGCTTGCGTCACCGGTGTGCCAGTCCTTGCGCTGGCTAATGAGTTCTGCGGGAATGTGAGTTGGACTGCCGTAGAACGAATGAGAGGGACGAACCCTTGTCGTTGGCCTTGAAGGCGGCAGAGAGCTGCGAAGCGGTGGTGTTGTGGCACAGCTCGCGGGCATAGCCGTCGCTGTCCTTGGTGTAGATGCGAATACCGCCATCGGTTTCGGCGACGGCGAGAGTGGTGGTGCGCTGAGAGGGGAGTTAGCGAGCGTAGCAGGGTATGGAAGGTAGGCGTACGATTTGGAGAGACATTATGTTAGAAGTTATAGACGAGAGTATTGATACTGAAGACGATTGGAGATGTTTGAGATGTTCTGCAAGAGAAGCTTGGGATGAGACGGCATCCACTGCCCTCTCTTTTATACGTCTCCTCTTGCCGCTATACGACTCCTCGTTCCTGAGCTCAAGACACCGAACTCTGGAGAAGCGAACATATCTCGGTGCAAGACCATTTCCGTGCGCGACTCAGCTGCACGAGCTGCCACACTCCATGCATGAGAGGCTGAGAATAAGCGTAAATCTAGAGATGGACACACCTAGAACGACCATGCTTTTTGTTTTCTGCACCTCCCGCGGGAAGCCCCTTGCACAAGCCGCAACTTCGTCTGAGCCGACTTGACAGGCAGGTACGGACTTAGCATACCTGTGACCGCTCTGAGCAGGGGACAACGGAGATCCATGCTCTCGAAGACTGCGGCACCGACTAAATGTAAGGGGCACAAGTCGAGAAGCAGAGTCGGCCTGCAGATCAGCCGACCCTGCCATGCGAGTATTACGGGCTTATAGTGACTGTTCAAAACACTTGCTCAGTGATCGAAAGACGTATAAGAAGAAGACTTACTTGCCTGAAACCGTCGGGGTGTACCTCACCCGCTGCCACCTGGCTGCCACGGCTCACGAGGAACGGAACAGCGATCGAGCAAGGCACAATATTATCAACTCCGCCGGCAGAAGGTCCAGAACAAGACTCGAGACTCGTTGCACCTCTGCGCGCAAGCTGTTAGAACGCCTACACCCAACTCAGTCAACTACGCGGCGGAGTAAGTGCACGAAGGAAATGCTCACCAGCCTGCCCATTGCCCAACGACACGCTTGGCTGATTGTGGAGACCAGCCGGGTTTTTTTTGTGAAATTCGAGATCCGACGCGCGACGACAGTTCAACTCGCCGGACGCATTAAAGAGTGTGCCTGCACAGGCGCGCCAGGGACCAGGGCGCGTTCGGGATTACATAAGCTACCATCGCCGAGGCTCGATAGGGCTCGATGCTGGCTTGCAGAAAATCCCGAAGCTTCTGAGGGAGGCGGGTGTGATGAACCAGTTTGGGCCACTAAAGACTAGATTTACGGTAGAGTTAGACTCTCGAGGAAAGCGAGGAGGCCGTTCGGGATACTCGACTCAAATGTCGCGGTAATTGCAAAGAGCAAGGCTCTTTGATGGAGAGTGACAGCTCGTAGAAAGACATTAACAATCCTCTATCCAGAGAATTGTAGGGTGGCGCGAGGGGTCGACAGTCCAGTCGGGCACGCGGCGGAGGTCTAGTGAACGGACTGTAAGTCCGGGAATCTCAGAGGTAGGAAAGACTCTCTAGTGTACCTAGTGAACGGACTGTAAGTCCGGGAACTACAAATATATGAGTATACAAAGTAGAACTAGATAGTGAAATAAGATACGCACTCTCAGAGGTAGGAAAGACTCTGAGAGTGGAAGAGGACGCGGCGCGCACGAAAACGGGCGGGCGGCTGACTAAGCTACGCACGAGCGTCCATTTTGGGTAAGTAAGTTGTGACTAGCTACGAGAGACGAGAACGAAAAGGAAATAGTCCGTTTGCATATTCTAACACTCCCCCTCAAGCCTTGGCGAGTCCCATGGAAGAAGCGAAGTGCTTGGCCTTAAGAGAAGGCAACGCTTTTGTGAGAATGTCCGCGGTCATGTCCTCGGTGGGGCAGTATGATAGCGTGACATTGCCGTTCTCGATGTGGTAACGTACGAAATGGTAACGTATATCGATGTGCTTCGTTCGAGCGTGATAACGGTCGTTTTTGGCCATTGCGATGGCGCTTTGGTTGTCCGAAAAGACGGGGGTGGGCGTGAGCGGCATGCGCCAGACTTCATGCAGATAATTCCGAAGCCAGATGGCTTCCTTGAAGGCGGGCGTGAGAGCGACATATTCGGCTTCGGCAGTCGACTGCGCAACGACGTCTTGACGTTTGGACGACCAGGAGACAGCGCCTCCGATGAGGAAGACGTATCCGGAGATCGCGCGGCGACCCTCGGTAGACATGCCGTCGGAGTCCGAGTAACCGACAAGAGGACCGTCCTGTGCATCGTCATCGCCTCCTAGGGTGAGCCAGTAGTCACGCGTCATCTTCAGATACGCGAAAAAAAAAAAAAACGCGCTTGAGCGCGTTCCAATGCGTCATTCCGGGATTTTTCGCTATACCGCGCGAGCTGGTACACAGCGTACGCAATGTCCGGTCGAGTGCCCACGGCAGCGTACATAAGTGCGCCTAGAGCCTGACGGAATGGCTTGTGACGCATTTCGGCACTTTCGGTGGTCGTTTGGGGGCACTGATCCTGCGAGAGCTGGAGATGGGGATCCATGGGCAACGCGAGCGGCTTAATGTCTTCAAAACCGTATCGCGCGAGGATCTGGTCAATGTATGCGCGTTGCGAGAACGAAACCGTACGCTTTTCAAGATCGCGCTTGACCTCTATGCCGAGGAGCCAATGTAGATCGCCTGAGCTGGACGCTTCGACGCGCGACTGGATTTTCAGGCAGAGCCTGGACATCTCCTTTTCGCTTGGAGCAATTAGCGTGAGGTCGTCTACATGAGAGGAGATGACTGAGACATCGTCCTTGCCAATATGCCGAAAGAAAACGGCGTGATCGTGCTCGGAACGCGTGAGTTCAGCCTCGACCATGATTTCGCGCAAGACGAGTGACCAGCGGCGTCCAGACTGCTTGAGACCGTATAGAGCGACGCGTAGACGAAGAACCTGTCCAGGTTTGATGCCCTTGAGTGTAAGACCAGGTGGGGGCCTCAGATACACGATCTCGTCGGGACCTAGTCGACCCGTACAAGAACGCGGAGCGAATATCCATCTGCTTCATGAGGTAGCCGCGACGAGCTGCGAGGGCCGCATTTGCACGCTGGGATGAGATTTTAGCAACTGGTGCGAAAACGTCGTCAGAGAAGAAGTCTACACCCTCGACCTGGGTGAAACCTTGAGCGACGAGCCGAGCGCGATGGCCTGAGACGTTCGACGTCTCGTCATATTTCGTCTTGTAGATCCAGCGCGATCCTATGACGTTCTCACCCTTGGGTCTAGGTCCACATACTCCCATGCGTCGCGTTCCTCGAGCCGGGATATCTCGTCCTCCATGGCGGCAAGCCAAATCGCTCGTTTTCGGGCTGGCTAGAGCTTCACGATGATCACGCGGATCCATCGCAGCGGCTTCAGCATGCGCAGCCTCCAGGTTACCTTCAATAACCTCGATGGACTCGTATACCTCGTCTCCAGTGATTGCAGCAGTGTCCGACAGCTGCGCGGAAGCGTGGTGAACGACGGAGGGGTGGGGCTGGCAGCTCTTCGTCTCTAGGCCCTTCTTCCGGTGCGTCAGGGACGTCCTCTTCGCTCGGGAGATTCTGCTCATTGACCACGTTTCGTCCAAATCGTAATTCTCCCCCTCAAGGAGTGGAATCTCACGACTGGAGAAGGTAAGGTTCCGCTCGACGGACACCTTACGACGATCCGGCCACCAGACGCGATGACCATTAGATGTCGGGTCAAAACCCAGCCACCTACACTCCACAGCTCTCGCACTAAGCTTCCCAGCATCCTCGACACGGACAAAACAGATCGAGCCGAAAGGGCGCAGATCAGATTGGGACAGGTCGGGAGCGGATTTTTGTAGCGAGCTTCGTAAGGCGACTTGAAGACCGAAGTCCCGAGAGCGGAGTGAGGGGGTGCGGTTGTAGAGCCAGATGGAATGCTTGTGAGCTTCACCCCAGAGGGTACGAGGAAGACCAGAGGAGATGAGCAAAATGAACGGACGCGATTCAAAAGCGTCAGATGCACGCGTTCTGCGCTGCACCGTTGTGCTGAGGCGTGTCCGTGGACAGTGAGCTTCTGGATGGTACCTTGGCGGGCAAGGTGATCGAGGAAGTCCTGGCCAGTAAATTCGCCTCCACGATCAGAGTGAACTGCCTTGATGCGAGTGCCATGCTGAGTGAAGACGCGAGCTTCAAAACCGATGTACTTCGAGAGGGCCTCGTCCTTGGTGCGCGCATGAGCGGACCTTCGAGCCAACGAGATGAATCGTCGAGGATGGTGAGGGAATAACAGCGAGCGTGCCCGTGGTGCACTGTCTGGACAGGAGCGGGACCCCAGACGTCCATGTCAGGACAAGGTCTCCGAATGCCTCAGCGAGAGGCGAAGAGCGTGCGGCGGGCAATTGGCTGACGAATCGCCTTAGAGCGCAGACAGAACTGCACTCCACTGCACTCAACCTCATCCATCTGAGACAGGATCCACGGCAAAAGCCGTACGAGGACGAGTCCTTGAGCATACGCTTGAGGTAGCCGTATGAGACATGGCCAAGGCGAACACGTGAAGGGTCGCTGAGAGCTAGAGTGAGATCTTCTCCTCAGCCTCACAGAGCGGCCGGGACATAGGCGGACTCGGGAGTGGTCGTGGTAAGTATGCGGTACAGACAGATTTCCTTGTTCGGGGGCGTGACCTTGGGGAGCATCCCTGTGAAGAGGAAGCGGTCGCCGTCGTCGACGACATCCAGCTTGCTTGTCACCGAACGTAGAGTGAAGCTTGGCCAGTAAGGCCCGTCGTCGAATTTTCCGATCGAGATCAGTGTCGCTGTCATAGCCGGAGCGTAAAGCACGTTCTGTTGAGAACGCACACGAGTACCCAGCCTTTTCCACACAGCGAGCCCAGGACGCGCATGTCGCCCATTCCACGAGCGGAGAAATGGACTGTCTCCAGCAGCCTTGATTGTGCGCTCCTCGACTCTGTCGCGGTAGTAGTTGAACAGCATGTGGCGGTAAGGAGTCATGTGACGAGTCGCACCAGAGTCATAAATCTCGACGACAGAGTCGTACTTGGTGGCTCTGAGAGCCTCGGTCGATGGGTGTCCTCGGCCTTCGCGTCAGGAGCGGCGTAGCCCTCGTCGATGTCCAGAAGGATGGGCGGAGTGGGCAGAGGCAGCGGGCTGTCCAGCCGGCTTAGACGAGCCTCCCTTGTCTGTCCTTGCTCTCTGATGCAGAGGTTTGCCAGACTCTGACTTGACACGTCTCTTCGAAGGGCAAACGTTAGCCGGTTGCCCTTTCCCGGAGCACTTGTAGCACGTGATGTTGTCCTCGTCGACATCGTCCCTTAGAAGGCTCTTAGAACGCTCTGAGCGAGGCTTCTGGACCTTTTCCGCGTCGCTTCCCGCGAGAATCGGATGCAACTGACGCCTGCCCCTCATTTAGAGCGAGAAGAGTCGTTGTGGCAGGTGGGTTCTCCACAGGGGACGAGTGAGGGCACGTGACTGCGCTTCCGCATCTCGAGGATGATAGAGATGGAGTTCGTCGGAGGTGATCACCTTGGCAGGTGCACCAGCCCCGAAACGTGACGCGTTATGCACTGTGGATAGCGTAGTTGATAGGCTGTGATGGTGGACGTGTACGACGGCGGGAGAGATGTCCATGACGAGGTTGGCGAACTGGTCCGGTCCTCGTCCCCCTCGGTCGGGTACCAGCCTCCGCTATTTTATCCTTCAAATTAGACTACTCAGACCTCCAGATGCGACTGAACCTTCTTGTCATCGTCGCCACCGCACTTCAGCGAGTACAGCCGGCGCTCAGACGTTCGGCCTCAGATGGCGATGGTGAGCTGACCAAAATCGGCTGACAAGTGCCACCGTCCATGACGTCCTTGGCTTCGAGGCCTTCGATGCGACGGTCCAGTGAAGAGCGAGTCGGGTAATTTTCCGAGCAGCGTCGAAAGGAGCGCGAATCCGAGAGCTCCTGCTTCAGCGCGACGGCGGCGTCATCGGCGGCGAGAGTAACGTCTTGCATTGGCAGCCAAGCGCCGCGAACGTGACACGCTGCAGCCAAATCTTGTAAATTAGTGCCGTCGGCCTAGTCAGCGTCCGGGACAGGCTGGAAAGCCTTGTGAACGTTTTTCGGTGCACCCATTTCTTCGGCGTAAAAACTGGTCGTACAGGAGACGGCCGTGCGTCGTCCGCGGAATGAAAAGATTCGTCTTGCGGTGCCTGAAGAGGCAGCGGAGTTGCGACGTGAATGCGGGGCGCGGAGTCTTCGGGCGTTCGTGCGAAGGGTCACGCGGGTGCTGATTGACGGAACCGCGGAGTGCTGTGCGAACACGCGGATTTGACGTTCGTGTCGATCTGCCGCTGTGGCCCCAGGGGTTCGTTTAAACGACCAAGGGGAAGGTTGTTTCGGTTGGAACACACGGTTGGTCTTCGTCACCCCCCCACGGCAGCCATGCGCGGCGGTGGGGGGCGCTTGCTGGGGAGTACCAGCGACGGTCGAGTACTGGAGGGGGTTCGTTTTTATCGAATATATGCGATTGCCGTATGACAGGGAAGCGGGGGGGAATCTCTGCTTCGTCCTAGCAGGCATGCACCGGACAGTCAAGGGCTCGTAAAAAACGAATCAGGGGGGGGAACCTCACGGGGGTAATCCACCACCAAAAGCGACTCAAAAACCACCAAAAACCTGGCACCAAAAAACTCTGTAATAACTGCTACTAGCATCGGCCTACTTCGCGCGCGCGGTCTCATTGACCTAACAATCCCTCCACACCAGAGACATTGTCCTACGGGTGGCGCGACCCGGCTTCGGACAGTGGTACAGTCGGAGCACGCGGCGGAGGGCGGACGGTTCTCTTTCTAGTGAATAGCGCGAACTGTAATGTCGGGGCTGCAATCACTCAGAGGTATGGAAAGATTCTCTAGTCGTACCTAGTGAACGGACTGTAAGTCTCCGGGAACTACAAATATATGAGTAAATATACAAAGTAGAACTAGATAGTGATAATAAGATAACGACTTCTCAGAGGTAGGAAGTGAGACTCTGAGAGTGGAAGAGGACGGCGGCGCGCACGAAAACTGGCGGGCGGCTGACCTAAGCTACGCACGAGCGTACCATTTTGGTGGTAAGTAAGTTGTGACTAGCTACGTGAGACGAGAAACCGAAAAGGAAATAGTCCGTTTGCATATTCTAACAGCACATCTAAGTTCATCTTTGAATCGCAGAAAAGGATCAGCACGTCTTCATGATAGCCAGCGTGGTCTACAGCGGCTTATATGCGGGAGGGACCAGTGAGTAATTGGTTCAATGGAGGACTGTTGAAAGTACTCTTCAGCATGCGATACAGGGCATCAATCAGAAAACAAGGTGTACTTCCAGGACCCACGACCGTCCATCACGAGAAACTCATGGTAATGTGCACCTCTTTGAATTCCTGGTAGACCTCCCTGTATTCTATGCCAACGAGGGAGCTGGTGAGAACCCAGAGTGTGGCGAAGGATTCGACATATTCACGGGCTCATTCGCGAGTCGCGCTCGATAGCCGCCCAGCTTCAGAAGAGTCGTTATAGTATATGCAATGATCTGAACCCAGTCACATCACGTTTGAAGAGACATAGAAAGATGGCAAGCAAAAAGGATCGAAATGTGAGGCTGGCGGAGGTTGTGCCATTACCCGCGCGACACTTGTTCGCGTCGTTTATGTCTCTGAAGCAGGTATATGAGCCAGAAACTATGCGCAAAATATTTCGGGTAGCATACCAGCCTGGGGTATTGGAGCGAGAACAAGACATATGATTCACGCTCGCGCCGCGTCGACAACGCGACAGAAAAGAAAATCCAAATGACAGCGACGACGACGCCGCGCGTTCGCGGACGTGACGTGATGTGAACACTTACAAAAAGGGCAAACCAGAGAGTCACGCGCGATGTAACGGTGTGACGCGCCTGGGATGGCCACGGCTTCCTTATCCAGATTGACGGTTTCCGTCACGCAGGACCGTCTAGGCGCCTTACGGTCCTCAAGCGCCCCACCGGCAGCCTCGGTCAACCGCTGGTGCCCGGGCGCCCAGGGCACGAGACTCGTTCGTCGCACCTGCGACATACGTTTATTTGCGCTAAGACTCATATGACGAGAGCAGAACAATAGAACGAGTAAGAATTAAGCTTTCAAAAGAGCAAGTGTACACATATGTAAGTAGTAGGTGTAGAGAAAGGACATGGCAGTAGATACGCCATGCAGTAGTCTTGTGCACAGTGCACCAGTGCGGCAGCGCAACGTAGCCAGTGCGCAGTTGCTGCATAGGCGTGACGATTCGATTTAGCACAACTATATTAAGGTGTCTAGTTAGGGATATGATTTATAGGTAGGGATAACGGAAGAATGGTAGAAAGGCAAAGGAAGAACACGCACATCTACTCATCAGAGGTATGACGTGCTGAGGAGGTATTGTCGGCCGGACATGATCATTGGTTTTCCAGTAGGTCGCGCCATTTTCTTAGAGATTGCTGCCGTGTTTGTAAGGAGGTACGTACTTCCCCGCTCTGATATATCGAAATGCTCCGTTGGCTTTTTTATACGGGATGGTCCAGATTCCCGCCGAACACGAACACCTCTTCGCTGCAGCGGCATCAGCATTACTTGCCTCCTCCACGCTGATGCCTGCTCAGGGCATACGAGTATGGCCTGTGGCAACCCGAAGCGTGTGCCCATCTTCATTCTTGAACGCATTCCAAAACGACTCCACAGAGCCGCAGGAGTCCTTAGGCCTCGACGATGAACTACTATGTATCAGATAGTTTTTTTTTTGGTCAGTGCGTTTTGATTGCATCCTCGTGAGGCTTGCTGCTTACTTCAGTCCAGTTCCCCCACTCAACCTTGATTGCCTCCCATGGCTTTCGGCTTCAACCCCATCCGTCCTAGGACCTCTGGTCAGAACGTCAAGGCCAGTACTCTCAGAGGACTGCCGTCGCTCCATCAATCGAAAGAAGTGTTGGTTGATGCGGTCCAGTGGTCGAAAAGGAGATCAATGTTCTTACTACCGGAAAAAAATGTTGAATTGGAGATCGGGTACAGCGCGTTGCGTCGTAGTCGTAAGGCTGTCGCCCTCGATTATAAGTGTTAATCTATAGCCTCTAGGTCCTACTTGTGGACTCGGAGGTGGCGCCTGTAGTAGTGATACAAGAACGGTCGCCGCTGTGTGATAGAGAAGTAGCGACTTGAGTTTCGGGCTCAAGTGTGGGTGGAGGTTGATGTACCAGGTGCGCTGACCAAGTTGTTATTGGTTGGATAGGGCCAGTGCGTAACGGCGGCGAGGTAATGGTTTCTGTACTTGGCTGCGTGAGGTCAGGTACAGGGACCGTTTTACACTGGCCATTGGCGATATCGATACGAGGCCAAAATGCCGCGCATATGACTGCCTTCCCAACCAGCTCTCTTGTTGATATCGAGCGCATCTGATTCCTATCACACCCCGCCAGAGTCGCTCTTTCGCCTTGACTTGATCGGCCAAACGAGATCCTTTTATTGGTTGCCGCACAATGCATTAGAAACCCATGTTGATCCAAGATAGCAGCTACCACTGCCGTGACGCAACCCATGTTAGCGATAGCATTTCGCCCGATTTCTGGTGTTTCATGCTGTCCTCTCAGGCCGACCATTGTGTACAGTACAGCTTCTGTCGTGGCGGAATCAATGACATCACCAGTCAGATCGTGGGCTGGTGCCGCAGGCATTGCTGCGTTGTGCTGGCTCCGTGGCAAACCCCATTTGTCGACTCCGGAAACGCACAGTCCCAGACAAGGGACCTGGCTGTTGCGTGTCATGGCATGTGACATGGGGCGGTCCTTGACCGGATCTGCCACGGCGTGAACGTGGGCAATATTTCGCTTGCGACAGATCTTATCTTTGTAGCCTTTGCTCGAAAGAGTATCCTGCCCACCACAAAAACTGCGGCTAAAGGTTTCACAGTGTGAGTTTTGGAGGACAAAAACCCGATGAATCGTAATATTGTCTGCTCATAACCATTTACTAGCGACGAAGATTCGCAGTAGCCTACTCTTCGTTGCTATGACGGAGTGTGCTGGAGGGCGTGATCGATTATCGTGATCATGGCGGTACTGGTATTCGACTGGTCCGTTATCTGAGTTCGAAAAACAGACTTGCAATGCGCTTATGCAGATCGTCTACTTTCTGTGAACGGGTGCCGGTGATGTTTCCTCGTTTTTCGCTTTCGCTCACCATGGAACCAATCTGTTATCAGCCGACCAAGACCCAAAAATGAATCTAGAGGTGAGCCCCTTAGATTAAGGTATGCAGCTGCATATAAGACTCACCGGACAACCATGATTTGTCTTATCCGCTGCAAATCCCTCCAGCCGGCTATCAATTCAGATCGGTTTCACGCTGACTCGGGAGACCTTACCAAGCTTGATACGGACCCTTTTTGAGATCCTTGACGGTGACACCGCGGGTCTGCTGTGAGTAGCCACAAGAGGTGAGTGTTTGTGCTTGACACTTTGCAACCATGTGCTCGGGCTTACGCCACATTACATTTTTTACTTAGTAAACCCTTGATAACTAATCGTCTCCCTTGCTCAGATCAGTGTTCTGGCCTTGCAATGGGTAGGGCTGTATGACAAATCTCCATGCTTGGACTCGAAGGACATTTAATGTCTTACTTCTGGGGGGCTGTAAGCTTGAGATAAAACCGTGTTGTTAGTCGGACGGCAACAAGGTAGCGGGCTCTGGACAGCGTGCCGTCACAGGGACCAGGCGTAAGCAAAATTACTACAGCTGAACAATATATAGCCTATGGTGAGGATACCGTCTAAGTCAATCCGTGGTGGATGTGTGAGGAGTGTCTCACACTGCCTCATGACCCATGGTTCGGTATACTTTCGCCTTACGACTATGGACTCGTCACACCGCTATGATACCTACATCCCGGTGGCCGCCAGTAATTCTCAAAGAATTCGCGTACCGAGCCGATATTAGCGATGCATTGTGCAGACAGGTGATGACTGCTAGGACGATAGATAACCAGTAGGCCATATATGTAACTGCGCGCATTAAACATTGCAGAGTACTGCTGGGGCTTGACGCGAATGGCTGCGACGATCACATTTCTTGAGCATGATGAAGAGTGAGTGCATGATCATTGTTAGGCCGCATTGCTGTCGACGTCGGACACAGAGTGCTAATACAAGGGATGATACAAGGGATGTGAAGACAGTACTAAATGCAGAGACGCACCCCCCCGGTGCATCAAGCGGTGAAATCAGCGTCCCGACAAACGTAATCACTGGTCCCGCGAACGCTCAGTTGCATATCAAAACGGCTTACGTTTGGGACTGTATCTCTGAATACACCAGACTACTGAGCATGAGGACGTACTAAATTTCACAAGCCAATGGACACTATTCATGGCGTTTCTCGTCACAACAAGCGAAATTCTTGCGGGCCTGATGAAAAATTCGACCCCAAAAAACCTTGCCATCGCAACTACCCGACATACATATGTATCTGGATCATGGAAAAGTATGCTGTCATCGGTGCCATTGTCGGTACTCATTTGTCTGACGAACCTCACAGATGCGACGACGTAGATATTTTATACCAACAAGCACAAAACCCTTGGGATACGAACCAAATACATACTCACATGCGCAGAAGATGCGTGCCGCTATGACGCATCATTGTTGGGCGAGAGCTTGGCCTTAAGGGCCTGGGATCCTGGACAGAGAGCGAAGTCAATCCCGGACGGTATCATGGGAATCCGTCTCTGTCAACGGTCGTTGGACAATATATGATCAGCCTTCGTCGCAAGAAGGTACGCACATCTATTACTTCGACAGAGCTGGACCTGACACCGCTTCAAACTTTCTAGACCCAAAGCTGGTGAGGTTGTTACCAGGCCGCCCGAGCTATGGAAGAACCAGTTCTACGCAAGCTCTACGAGTTTAATCTACAATTCCAAGCAGGAGCTCTCACGCCAAAAGCGACCGAAGCAGGAATCCACGCAGACAGGCTATCAATGGGCCGGACGAACCATCCGGATGATGCTAACGCTATTATTGTACATCCTCGCATTTCTGTGTTTACTCTCCGCTACGACGAGGCCCTAAGGATTCAATGGTCTGATCTCATTCTGACTGAAGGCCTGGGTAGGATGGATGTCTATAGGACACTTATCGATTAGGAGGTGCGGTTGCCGTTTCGAAAGACGCATCAAACGGGAGGTCAGTATTGTAAGCTTTGCTGTAGGCGCCTAGTAAACTCAAATATAACACAGGAATTACAGCCCTTCTTTCTTTATTCGAACCATGAAAAACCGTGGCTTTGCCCAATACAGGGCATACGCACAGTGGGTTCAGATCATGGAGGACTTGGACTGCCGCTTTCAAGGCTATGTATTACGCGCGCGCATTGGCTGGACTCTATCACGTCTAATCCTCGGCTCGCTATGGTAAGTTCTATTCCTGCGTCGCACTAGGTGCAGACTCTGACGTGATGATATCGTTATGTACAGACCAGCCAAACATTCCTTGAATGCTTCCGGAATAACCTTTGTGACATCCGCGTTGATCCACGCTATTATGGAACTCACTCGTTCCGTCGCGGTGGATGCCAGTATCTCTCAATTGTGCTCGCCGATGGTTCCTTCCGCCGCATATGCGATTGGGGAGGATGGGCTCCAAACATTTGATAACCCCGGTACATTGTTCAAGTACCCTGTTATCCTGGGTTGACAATCCGCAAGAGCGGCGCTGAGGTGACTTTTTTTAGTAGCCTAAAACCCGTCCGCAAAACTGACGCGATGCACTCACTGTGGGCGCACCTGTTGTGCGCGTAGAGGTACATTGCTTCTATTGTATGAGAATAATCGAAAGATATTTTTTAAATCTACTATTATCAATTCGCGGCCACCAGTTGTCGTGTTTCCACAACATTGTCTTTGCCCGACGCACCCAGCCATATGTGGCACCCTGTTGCATACAACTATGGCGCCGCTTTTGGCTCATTGCGCCTATGGTGCCATCTTCACGTTGTGCCATTCCCATTGTGCCGCCGTCAGGTTGCGCCGTGTCTACTATGGGACTGTAGCGTGTCATATACGCAACTTACGTCCACAGCATTGCTGCGTGGTGACAGGCCCATGGCCACCGCCACCCCCGTTATGCACGCATCTGCTGGTGTCACGGTTGCGCCTAGATTGTTACGTTCGTCCCATATCACAATTGTATTGCGCTGTTGTATTGCGCTTGTCATGTTGCGTCTCACAGCGTCGTATGCATGGCGTTGCGTTCCATAGTGCCACGTTGCTGCCCTGTCATAGCGTCCACAGTCCACTTTGACACCATATCTTTGTCTGCCGTACGACGCACCTCGTTGTGTCATGTCTACAAACTACCCCCTAGTCACGTTCCGGACTCCCATGCTTGGCGCAGTCAGGTCTTGTTTGCATTGTAGTGCCGTCTTATTTTGCTGTAGATATGCCAACCTTCTTAGTGTGTTGCAGATATATTACCCCCTCGCTGCATAGCGCAAACGTCGCGGTCCGCGTCCTCTTGGTGTAGACGCCCCAGGTAGATAATCGGACCTCCTCTCTTTCTTTCAGAGCGTTAGGTATCAAAGAGGATTTACTTACTATCATAAAATGTGGCATCGAGGCTGCTGCCTGGTCCTTGTCAGCAATTACAATGCGTTTTGTCAAAGCGGCGTTTGTGGTGTCGCCGGCTAGATACCAGTTGCTTAGGCAAGTGTGGTTGCATGGGTGCAATAAATACCCATGTTGTGTGTGCGTTGACCTCCCATGTTGCGTGTGCGACAAATCCTCATGTTGCGTGTACGATGAGCAGACTGTAGCGATGAAAGAGAGTGCACACACGCGTACGTGGCACTGGCACTTGGGCGCCTGCTCTCGGAATATGCCGACAACGCTTGCGCAATACCATGACTGTGAATAAATCAACACATGGACAGTGGGCTTGAGGATTAAAGCACACGACTGCTTGGGTAAAATGACCAATATAAATTAGTATTTTTACCTTCAGATGTGCAAAAGAATCTAAGAGTATGAGACGCAAGTGAGCAAGGACGAGAGTGGCTGACTAAGCAGGCGCAAGAGCATCTATTTTAGGAAGGTGAGGAGGAAGGTGGCGAAAACAAGAGATATTCAAGTTTGTGTCTGCATCTCTGACATACGTTTCGCATCTGAATAAGACACACATGGTTTACTTTTGATATTTTGACAGCAACAGCAAGTATATATACACCTCAGTTCATGACTATACATCAGTCAGGTCTATAATCTCGCCTACTGCTAACTTGTTTGGGAACTACTAACGGAGACTCGGACAGGTCAATCACAAGCTCTGAGGCACTTTCATTTGGACGCAATGACACCTGGGTCCATGCCTGAGTTAGTAACAGTCACAGAGCTTGGGACCATAGAGCCGGAGGCAAGTACCGGCTCCAGACCACTGGCGGATAGCCCAGCCCCAGCGACGATGGTCCAGGGATCTGGCCCTATAGGAGGCTCCCACTCTTGCAAGATACGCTCGAGCCTTGTGGGGGTGTTAATTGGCAGAGAAGAGTAAGATCTAGGTCTGGAGTTAGAAACCGCACACAATCGGAGTGGATCAACACTACACTTACTGGGTTCGTTCCATCTCCCGGACGATGTATCCGGGAATGCGCACAGGTCAGCCGCTCGCCTCGTTGATCTGCCAAATCCCTGGCCTGAAACTCGAAGTGGACGGGTATATTGAGTGAGCGTAAGAGTTCCGTAACAAGCGGGGTTGTATCAAACAACCAACCCGCGTTCGTCTCTCTCTCGATCGCGTCGGGTGATACTTGGTGATATGATGCATGTAGTCTGGAGCACGATGGTATGTTAGGTGGCCCATGCGTGCAATGACAAAATCATCACGTACCGATGCAGTCGACCCATCAGCTATACCGTGCCGCCACCTTCAGGGTTGAGGAACCCAATTGCCACCCGGAGCGCAATGGCGGGCCAGATATTCTGTGTGAACGAGTCGACTATCTGGTTTCCGTCCCATCCAAAATGGCGCTCACACAGCCGCGTGAGCTCAGACAGGTCGATTGTGGGGAGGGTTGGTAGAGAATGCGTAGGCATTGGGTGGGTATGGGGGACGGGCGACACGAGAGGGTCCATGTACAGATGTACCAACTTCGGGGTCTGGGAAGGTTGATGGGATACTTGTGGCGAGGTTGCGATGCCGCCGGCCCAAGTAGCCACGAGGGTCCATCTTGTAGCAACCCACGGAGGTCTTTCGCGCCATGTCGAGAGCGCGGCAGCTTGTTCCGGGCCAGTGAGACGGCACGCATTGACTAGCGCTTCCCCAAGTTCCGTATCTTGTGAGACCTTATGGGCGCATTAGTTGAGGCCCGCATTTGGGTAAGCCCTAGAATGACTTGCGTCAGCTGTCTTGATGCACGGAAACAGAATTCACTGTACTCACCGGCGAGTAGTCGCCGCCGCGCTAAGAGTTGCGATCAAGACGAGATCATGCGGTTGGAGCATGATTCTCGCACAAAGTCGTCGTGTTCTGCGATCGCTTCAGGGCAGTGTAGATGCGGATGTTCTCCTTGTCGTTCTTGACGTTGGGACTGTAATATTGCTATCATCAGCTGTCTGGTTGTTCTGTGATCTGTGTCTTAGTTGCACGCACTGCGGGATGACGAAGTGTGTGCACCAAACATGAGCACATTCACTGTCATCAGTTTTTAAAACTGCGTCTACAGCTCCGCTGCGGTTCATAGCAGCGAGCTCTGCTTCTGCTTCGCCTGGAGCCTGTAACGAGTGTTACTAGTGAGTACACGCAACAGGACGGTCACAACAAATTGGAATACGCGTACCGTGTGCACAAAGAACCCAAAACGCCTTGATGAAAGCTTGAAGATGCTTGATGAAAAAGTATTCGCGTGAAACGACCTTCTTGCCACGCTTTTCGCCAGGGCGCATTGGTCCGTCGAAAAAACAACAACTGCCATGATGGGCTTGGCGGGGCCAGCCGTGCTAGTCGGTAGTAAACGGTTCGTAAGGCAGGGCTGGGGCCATTCATGGCGACGCTTCGAGTGTTCGCCTGCAACAGCGCATGAACCCAAATGACTTTCCAGAATTTATTAGGATACTTGTATTGCACCAATAAAGAAGTCATAGCGTACCTCGCATCGATTCCAAGCACGTAGCCTTTAACTCCTACATGGTCTTGAATCCCGTGCTGGGTTAGCCGTGTCAACGAGGTTTCTGGCGCTGCTCGCTTGGTTTGAGTAACTGAGTTTGAAGTCGAGTAAGTATCCGAAATCCGTGGCTAGAAGCAATCGAGCGTACCTCCCAAAGTCCTTTAATACCCATTTTCGTGCTCAATGCGATGGTGTAACCGCGAATCTTCTCGGGGTCTTAAATACGCCCCAAAACATCTTCATGGCGGGTGAACTCTGAAGTGCTTGAGATGGTCGGCACTGCCGCTGGCATGTTGCAGTTGGTGGGTCAGCTCGCAGATGCGAGCCTAAGGCAAGGGAGCAGAAGAGGATGACGGAGCGGGTCAGGAGAGGTGGGAGGCCAAAAAGAGGGCGGAGTGGGTCTCGAATTGTGAGCGGGCTCCTTGTTAGCATCGCGTGGGCTGTATCCGCATTGACCCGTTTGGACCGTAAACCCGAGACCGTCAATTTGGAGGACGGCAAGGGGGATCGAGCTGGTTTTGCAGGGGCCCCTGCGAGATTGAGGGCCTTCGCAGCTTGCTGACGGTCGTGAAATTGACGGTCCTGCCAGCAAGATTTACAGTCTCTCGCTTGGATGTCGCCGCCCCGTGCTTGATGCCCGTTTCAAGCTCTCAAAAGCGCTCGGGCTCGGCTGCGTACCTCTGCGCTGGCGAGCCTTGGTTGATTTTGTCCCACCAACTCACTCGTCTTCAGCCTCTTCGTTGCTCCCCACGTCGTCCTCGCTCGATCCTACAACGCGTCCTTCCATTTCAAGACGGCGGCCGGTGGTTTGCGTCCGCGTTGATCGTGGCGTCCGCGGACACAAATCCCTTCTCGGCGCACGGGCGTCTCACTCGCCGGGCGGCCGTTCAGCTCGGCGGCTCGCTCGGCGCTCGGTCCTCCACGCGCGACCAAACAATTAGGTAAGCTCCCCTTGGACCGTCAATTAGCGCGTTCTCAACCTTGCTTTCTTTGAGTTTTGGCCACACTCATCGGCGCATTCACCACTAGCCACACTGTCATCTCCTCTACTCAGTCCATTGCATATTACTGCCGCCTCTTTCTACTTCAAAAAAGCACACTTCAATAAAGTCTCACATGCCCTCAACCGAGATATTCATCACGACGGGGGCTCAGCAGCGGGTGCTGGATATTCCTGAAATCCTCGAGCTCGTACTCTCCTTCCTCGACGCGGAATCAAACGTCTCCAGCGCGTTGGTCTGTAGGAAGTGGTATGAGGTCGCGTTGAACCACATATGGAGAGGACGTGTCGGACATACGCAAGCTGCTCGGTCTGCTAGCCCCTATAACGTCCCACTACACACGGCACGAGAGGTCGTACAAAGACGAATTCGTGCGTACCCTTGGAGCCTCCTTACTCACACTCTATCTCTAATTTATACCAGATATTCGCGAGAACACTCGACGTGAAACGATTGGGAACGGTTCAAGCCTTATGCCCGACGCGTGCGTTCATTGTTCGCTCGACGAAACCGAAGAGGTGTCTCCCATCTCGAAAGAGGTCTTTGATGAGATCGGCCGTGCTCGTACGACGCTCAACGTACTCCCAAACCTGCGCTCGCTTACGTGGATTCACCGGCTCTGTCGAGCGGTGCGACTTTCGTTACTGTTCCAGCATGAAAACATCACAGACTTCACCGTCTACCTCCACCGCTCGCGAACATACCCCATTCGGACGTTCTTCCAGGAAATAATGCTGCGAATGCCCCAGCTGAAAGTGCTTGATCTCCGGTTCCAGTTTCCAGCTCGTGACGTAGAGGCCGACGACTCATCCGAACTTTTCGTCGGTCTTCCGCGCCTCAGCAAGGTCATTCTGCCTATATACACATTCACCTCCAAGATCACCGAAGCTCTGTCGACCCTGCGCGAGTTAGACACGATCCAGTTTGAATTCATGGACTCACAAGGAAGCGGTGATATGAAGGACGTTATGCACTTATTCGATCCCAAGCTCGATGAATGGGCTTTTCCGGCTCTTTGCAGATCTCTCACTCAGCGCCCACCTCACTGACACCACCCGCCTCCTCTGCGGCGGCTTCGCGCCGCACCATTTGACCTCGCTCTACGTGCACACCCTCTCCGCGTCGCCGCCCGCGGAGGTTTCCGATTTCCTGACTGCGGTCACGGACCACTGTGCAAGGCCCTCGAGCGGCTGTTTCTGGACTGCTTCATCCCTGCGGACATCCGTACCGACCCCTCTCCGTCGATCCCATCACCTGGGAAACCCTGCGACCCCGTCCTGGGCTGCGCGCATCTCGTTCAGCTGTTTCGAGGTGCGCTGGGACCGTGCGTTCGAGATCACTCCCGGCGATATCGAGGAGATGGCGACGCATTGGCCTGAGATTCAGATACTGCTCCTCAACTGCGAGCCGATGCACACCTCGGCGTCCTCCTCGCTCGACCTCCGCGCGCTCGTTCCGTTCGCCCGCCACTGCCCGCGCCTCACCGAGCTTGGGCTCTACATCGACGGCGCTGTGAACTTTGACCCCGCCGCGGTCCCGGTCCCATACGTCCGTTCCAGAGCCTCCAGAGACTTTGCTTTGGAATGTCGCCGCTCTCCGATCCGGGACCCGCGGCGCTCTTCCTCAGCCAGCTCTGCCCCCGCTGGGCTGCAATGTCTCGTCGGGTGTAACCTGGCCGGACGGGTTCGGCTGTCCGCGAAGACGTGACGCCAGAAGATTCTCGACGAGATTCAACGACCTGGCGAGCAAGTGGTTCCACAATTGGAGCGAGGTCGATCGCACACGTTGCCGTTGCTCACACAGCTTCGGGTGCAGGAACGGAACCAGCGCGCGCGGCGCTTGAGCGAGAGGCCCAAGACATGAAAATGCGGCTGGCAGTGATTGCGGGAAGGCAGAATCAGGCGGCGTATTGCGCCCAAGACGGACGGCCAGTGCGTCCGTGTGCTGAGCGGAGGCGCATCGCTGTGCTTATTCCGAGCGCTGGCAGCCCGTGTTTCGCGAGGTGAGTTGGCCAGAGCTATTTTGGGCGCAGTTTTAGCCTTTTGGACGACGTATGTGCAGACTCCTTGCGATCGTCACGATGGGTCCTGCAGGGTCGAGCGTGCGCGGAGGCGTCGTCATCGTGTGTGGGTCGCGCAGACGACTCTGTCGGCCTCCGCATCCCCAGGCTGCTTCCTGCCCACCCTGATCTGCGTGGCCGTTTGGCTTGCCCGGCCGTCTGCGCAGACGCACGGTGTCGTCAGCAGTTCATCTCGATAGCCCACCTTCGCGAACCCGGGTGACTTTAGTGATGCCTGTGCGCTTCTCGGGTCCCGGATGATGCTGGTGCTGTAATTTTGTGTATATTACCGGCTCGGGCGGAGCACCGCATTGTAGGTGACCGAACTCAGGGCCGCAAACTGCCAGTGAAATATGAGCCGGATCCCGTCATGAAAACTCTCGCTCTTTTTCTCCAGACCGTGCGAGATGCCCACGAGTGCGCGCCACAAGAGTCGACTAGAATTGGCTAGGACTTGGCTCTTTTCTCTGCCGGCCGCTTGGCCCCCTCTGGTCCCCTGCGCACCTCGCGATGTGCGCTCCGTGTGCGCCCGTGGGTGCTGTCTATCTGCATCTGCATATCCTTTGGTTCCTTTCACCGCCTGGCGATGCATCGCAATCTTCGCGCGCAGAGAAGTGCAGCATTGCGCTGCGCTGCGACCCTTCCCAGCTCGTCGTCCGTCCGCCAGACATGCCCTCAGGCTCTACGTCAGGCTCCTGCGCGATGAACCAATCAGCGGGCGAGCCTGCGCCGTTCGGACCGGCTCGTAAGACCCCACGCGCGTGCACGGACGCGCGCGGGGGATTGTTATATAAGACCCATCATTGGCATGTAGGGGCCTTGTATCACCGCCATGCTATGCCGCGATCTCGCGCACTCTTACGGCAGAGATTTTTCTCAACCCGGCCTATCTACATTGCAGAGCTAACTGACTCTGATATTTTCTTTCCTCGGATGACAGAAGCGTCGCGAGGGTCGCGAGGGTATGCAAGCTCTGGTCGGAAGTTGCGCTCGATACGCTCTGGCAGAATGTGACGGACTTGCGGCCGTTGCTCAATCTGAGCTCGCGCCACTGACGAGCTGAGAAGAAAGCATCCGGGTACGTCTTTCCCAGTACACCTACGTCGTGAGTCGCCTGCCCTTCTTTTGTAGGCAAACTGTTGATAGAGCGGACCATTCACAGAAATTCAAGCGGCCGCTACAAACGCGCGACTGGCGACGGTTCGATCATTACGCCCATCGCGTCCGCTCATTCGACATTGACGACCGACGACCAGCAGCAAAAGGTTCGACAGCTGACCCCAGCATCTACGCCGAAATCGAAAGAACATGCCCACGTCCCGATATCCATTTCCCAACTTTCACTCACTCGCGTGGTACTGCGTCGACGCGCCTCGGCAGCAGCGCGCTCGCTCATGTTCATGCATGCCCACCCTCCACGACCTCTCCATCCACATACATCGCTCCGACGACCCGCGCACTCAGTGCTTACATCCAAGGGATCCTGGAACGAGCCACCCCAAGGCATCACGAAGCTCGAGATTCGCTCGCAGTCCCGCCCGCGCGGGAGGTGCAAGCCGAACTTTGTGTCCTGCTCCGAGGACTACGGGAACTTCGGCATCTCATCGTGCCCCATGTACTTTCTCACAAGCGAGATGATGGCTGAGCTTGCCAAGGTCGCCAAAGTTGGGAGTCATTGAGCTCGCCACTCCTGTCGAGCGGGGAATCCGGCGACAGCAGAGACGTGGCGACCTTTGCGCCGGTGATCTCTACCCGGAGGACGCGTCTTGTCGTTGCGCCAGCTGTCATTCTTGCACACCTGCAGCACGCCCTTCGTTTCTTCATGAACGCGTCTGCGCCAAAAGACATCGCCTCACTTTATCTTTACGTCCTCGCTATCGACAATCCTCCCATCCTACAGCAGCTGTTCTGAGTGTTCTGGCAACAGAATACAAAGCACTCACCGACATCCACGTTGATTTCGTCCTTCACGGTCCCCCCGTCTCGCCCCACTTGTCACTCCCCCTTCCGCCACCCGGTGCCCGCCCATCTATCCACAACCCTCAGCCCGCTCTTCTCGCACAACCGCCCTAGTGCGGCTCGAGCTTCGGCGGGACTACCAGCTGATACATCACCGAGGCCGAGCTCGAACACGTTCGCACCGGAGATGGCCCGGCGCTCGAAAACCCAGTCCACCTGACAGCCGAGCCGATCCCCGAGCTCGCGCCACATCGATTCCTCACCGTACCCGCGCCTTGCTGCCCCTTTCGACGCCGGCACTGCACAGCGCGAGTCCTGCGCGAGATCTGCAGCTGTACATTTCTAACGGCTGGACACGCGCCGCTGCACTATCCCGAGACGCCGAGCAGCCGCCGCTGCATGTCCCGGTTGGTTCCGCGCGCTGGCGGACGGCTACTCGCGTTTGGCTCGTCGCCGCTTACGCGCGTCGAGACTGATGGGGTGCTCTTCTCCTTCCAGCCACGTCTGCCCGCCCGCATGCCCGCGTCTCGGCCCGGTGCGCGTGCGCTGGCCCGACGCAGTACGGCAATTGGCGCTCGACAACGGCGGGCGTCACCGACGGCACCCGCGCGTGTGCGCATGTCGCTGAAAGTGTTGGGTGTCCAAAGTGGATACGAGTCGGTCAAGGCCTAAGCGCTTTCTGGCCACTGCACCCGCTATGGATTGGTGATTTAGTCCTTAGTCTCTATGGACGAGCATGTGGGCGCGCGTCGCGAACGGTCATGAGGACGTGGATGTCGCCTCGAGGACCAGGTCATCGAGGCGCGAGGGTCCGCATAACCCCTGCACGGCTTGCGGCCTCTGGGCCTTAGCTTCCTTAGTGGTGACTGGTGTTCTGTGGCGTGGCGAGTATAAGGTCCTTTTGTTTTCGATTGTCTTTCTCCACAATTTGTTACTTGTGCTTGCTATGCGCCATGCTCCATAGGTTGGTTCCTCCGATGCATAGTTCGGGGGTGGTGGCTTCGTCGGCCTAAGATCGTGGTCTCTCCCGCAGATGCCCTAGCGCGACGAGTTCCTGTCGATGTTAATGATCGACTCTTTTGGTTACGGTTACAGGTGCTGCAGGTTCCTCACAGCAATACATCATGCCGATTTACCCCACCGTTGCACCGCCTGAGAGGCTGGCAGCGCTGACACCGGAGTCACGCGTGCCTTTTCCGATTGGCGAATGAATGAATGTGCGCATAGAGGTTGCCTCTGGGGTGTAGATGCTGATCACACGTGGCCACGCTCGAACAGAAGGATACCAACGGAACGCCGACTTAGATTTGTGGATTTGTACCTGATGCTGCAAGTCCTCACGCCGCAGATGACCCGTACCTCTTGACACGAATGAGACTCTTTCTGGCTTTACGAGATTGATGAGCCTTTTATTATATGGCCCGAGCAAAAATCGGTGCACGAACCCCGTGTTGTTTCGCCAGTGATCTTGTCTGACCATTCCACGAAATTTCACTCCCTATCCTTTCTAGGGAATTATTTCAGCCCAGATTTCTGTCTGGCTGAATAGCCCGACACCTCTCGAAGCGTACCAGCCGATACCATTTTGAGGAGATGAACTTGGAATTCCTTCCTTGGTGCGCCATTTCATTGTCCTTTTACTCGTCTCCCTAGACTTGTCCTATTCTAGGTAGAAACTTACCTCGCGTGAAGGTATTTTTTACCATGGAAGCCAGATATACGTAGAATTTCAATAGTACCTTATTGTGTGTATCGGTTCGCCTGAGTAGCCCGATTCGCCGCGTCAAACCGCCCCTCTTGTCCAGGTCTTACGCGTTTTCGCGTTTAGCTTTTTGGTCATCTTGCAAAAGACGTTTTCAAGCTACATCTTGTTCCATGACTCTCCTCGTCGTTTTTTGATCCGGGTCTAGGGCTTTGCCTCATTCGCTTGACGTTCCCCGCAGCCGATGTGTCGACGCTGATAATATAGCTTCGTGGATAGTGTGGAGAGGAAAAATTCCGGCACGCCAAGATGAGTTGGGTACGAGTGTGAGAGAGTAGAGTTTTGCCGGTACACGTGGCCTCGGGAACCTCGGCTATGGCCACTGATGGCCTTTGCCATAAATCGGCCCTCGGAGTTTTTTAAACGGTTGGTTTCATCCGTCTTAGCGCCTTGCTTAGTTGCGCGGCCGTCTCACCCGCTGAAGAAAATGACAGGAAAAGGCGAAATGAAGGGCGAAGAGGTTGTGTAAATATTCCCAGAATCTCCTATTTTTTATATAACTTATGGCCGGACGACAGGGCAAGCAGACTTTGACGGGGATTATTCAATCGTAATCGTGTGTAAGTTGATAAACGGTACGGCGTTTCTTACCATGTGCTGGTCTCTACTGGATCTCTGCTCGCACTCAGCTTTTAGTTAATTGTGATCCGCGCAATATAAACGATCGCGTTCCGTTTCATAGTCTGGCGTTTCTCTCGGACGCTTCGAGCATCGAGGATCACCGGGATCATCAGATTGGCCAGGATTCGCCCCTTTTTGCCCCTGTCATACAGCGTAATCGCCAACGAACGCAAATTTCAGGGCCTCAAGGCCTCAAGGCCAACCTTACGCTACTTTATACCAATATTATCCAAAAGTGAGATTCACAGCTCTGGTGAAGCGTCGCGGGAAACCGAGCCCCTGACCTCGCCAGCTTGCCCCGTCCGATATGTATTTGCTAGCGTCGCTAGGCTCAATCTTGGCCACTAGCCGTGTGAACGGCTCGGACCTCGTGGAAAATTTACATCAACGCATGACGGCCAGAAGTCTTCACAAGCGGCCAAGTGTCGACGTGCACCGTATGAGCGCGAGACTTACTGAAACCAGCCGTGTCTCTTCCTAGGAAGCTCAACAAGAGTACTTGTCATTGGCTTCAACCTCTTCTACAACGGTGAAAACTAGACATGAGGTGAGGAGAAGGCGTACGCGAGTCTCCTTGCTCTGCAGGCGGATTTTGAGCCTCGTGTTTTGTGCACTGACATTTTCCACCTTTGCTTCCGTCACGAAGGCGTACATGGAAAATTCGGGCACAGCTTCATACTTACGTTTCAATTTCCATCATGAGGTGCGTTCCTGTAACCGGCAAAAATCCTCACGTCCGTTAACGTCATTTGCACCAATCTATAGGGAGAATCCTATACCCGTTGGGCACTCGGTCCGAAGCTCTTTGAGACTACACCTTCATCAGACCACTTTCGCCATCTCCACCTGCTGTACTTCCTGGTCTTCCACGTCGAGGGCCTCTCCGCATCACCGTTGTATACGTGGGACCTCCATCAAGGCTGCGCTACTCAAGGAGACGAGTAGAGTCGCGTTCAGCCGAGACATACCATGCTCGAAAGCATCCCTGTAGTTGGGAGTCTACTGAGTCTACGTGGAAAAGGGCGAGTCTATCACGACGTTCAATACCTTGCTTGCTTAGGGTGGCTTTAGGGCGTACGGATTTGACAGGCGTCGGGCTCTCTCTTCTCCGCTCTAAAACGCCATACTCTCTGTGCTCGTCGACCCATCCAACGTTCCGGACGACATCCTCAGTCTGCTCGCTCCCGACCCCGTCGGCCAATTTCTCGGCCATTTTCGAGCGGTTAGAACCCCGGACCCCGGCAACCAAAGCAAGACTGACAGTCCGGGGTCGTTTCAGTCGCCGCTGGTCACCGTTGGTCGCCGTCGTTGCCCGGGCGTTTCTGGCGGCGTTTCGGAGCGACCCTGCGCGCCGACATGGCGTCTGTCGTCGAGCTCGTGGATGAACCGGTCTTCGACGGCGATCATCTCTCTTTCTTCTCGTCGCACCACCACCACCGAGGACGTCTTTCGAGTCGAGTCTGGAGTTGCAGGATGAGAGGAGGATTACTCGCTGGGTAGGAGCCGGTATCAGGTGCGTTGTGGCAACTCTGTCTCATCTGACGGTCCCTCAAACTGCCTCGCCCACCGCCCCAGGAGTGATCGCTCTCGTTTGCACCTCCATCAGGACATGAACTCCCTGAATATCCTCGTCGCCCCACACGCACGATGCTGCCAACTATCGTCCATACCGACGCACATTCCTCGTTGTTCACACCTCAAATATCCGCGTCCTCCAAACTTCTACTATCGATTCGTCCCGACTTTCGTTCGGCGCATCTGGACCTCAAAAATCGAGTCGTCCCAGCAATCCACACACACGTGTACTAAACGCCGTGTGCATCGAACTAGCGAGAAACTACTCGAACTCACGTGCCTCATGCACGCCCTCCCATTGTTTGAAGGATACGGACTAATTGTCCAAACGGTCGTCACGCCTGGCTGGTGACTGTCACTCTACCCGATTCTTAGATCAGACAGCTCGCGCGTCTCTGACGTCTGTGGCCCTTTTCTGTCTTGACCATAGCTATAAAATCCGCTCTCCCTTACGCGTCCTATCCGCCCTTCCTCTCCACTGCCATGGCTCACTACCTGCTCAGCGACCAAATCGTTTCCAAGGTGTTGTCGTTCTTACGTGACGACGCGCCGACGTTGGCGATTTGTGCCCAAGTTCACTCAATCTGGGCTGAAGCACGCCTTAAACTTTTTATGGGCAAAACCGTCGAGGATGTTGTTGAAGACTTCCTTAGCGTCTTCCGCCCGGCCTATACGTCCACGCGTTGCCGGATATCCGTAAGTCGCCATTACCGAGGTCGACGCTACCCTAACAAAACTTCCAGAACTCCTCCCTACGCCCAAGGAGGAAGATCTTGAAAGAGCTTCACATATACAGTACACGCGTCCCGCCAGCTCTCAGTCCCCTTTCCAAGTCGATAACTCCGGGCCAAGCTGAAAGGCTGCGCTTGCGGGCCATTATACTCGACTCCGTCGAGAAATTTCGCGAAAGTGGCGACGTGCCATCTTGCCCAGTGTCATGGCAAGGAACTATCGTGTCGCGACCACAGACGGACGCACAGGCTGCGCACATATAGCCTGTCTATTGCGTATACCCCGGCCTCATAGCCTTCGAATGCTACCGGTTTCCTCGTCACTCGCTGTGCTGCGTACGGCCAAGTCATCACCAACATTCGCGAACAAAATAGCTGCTCCCTCGACCTCGACACGAAGCTTCACATTTCTCGGTCTGCTCGTGTCCGAAGACTTCTACGTCCCTGCGGGTTTCTACTTGATCCCTGTGCTTCAAGACCACGCGATTGGGTTTTTTTGTCAGGATTACTAGCCCCTGATGCTGGACGGACTGGATGCCACCAGTGTTTACAAGTAACCAAACTGGAAGTGCATGCACACATATTGAGATTGGTGGCTCTGGGGTGACAGACGGACGATTCTCCGTAGGGACTCATCGCGTTATCGTTGCGAACTGTGATCGACCTAAAAACCGGTGTGGCGGAAATGACAAACATGCCCCGCCTCATCGTCATCGCATGGTCTGGAGCTGCAGGTCCGCAATGCGGTGCGCGGATGCAGTTGAGCGCGCGGACTTGTCTGACACCCTATTCGACATCGAAGTTGACTGTCCAGGCCCCTTCTGCCCAAGGAGTCTTGGTTCTCCCGACTCGACTTCTGGACGTTTTCTGGACGTGGTTCCTCTCGGATTCCTCCCTGCTCAGCGCGCTTCACGGTCTATAGTCTATGGGAGAAAACAAAGCTGCGGCGATCCTCTCAGGTGGTCACGCCTCTACCCCTACCTGAGCAAGTTTGCCACTCTGGAGGGCCTTACGCTGGGTGGATGGCACCAACCCAATTATCGTGTGTCCGTCGCGAGACTTGGACAGCATGAAGGACTGGAAGTCTCTCGCAGTGTCTTACACGGTCTTGGTCGACAGATTGGCTCGACGGTCTTCGACACCTACCAGCCCGAAATTGGTCTCCTCGACGAAACTATTGGACTTCTTTGCCGCGTACTGCCCTCGTCTGCAGCGAACTATCCATTTTTCTCCGCGTTTAACACACGATGGACCCCACCAGACCGGCTGCAGCCCCCCGACTCGAGAAGCTGAGATGGCTGCGGGGTCAAAGGCCGCGGCCAGTCCGAAATCCACGTCTTCGCGCACTAGAAATTTCCTGACCGTCGCGCTTTTACCTGGCACGCATGCTTTCCCCTGGGACCCAAGATCCTGTCTGCCTTCATATTTTCCTACGACTTCGATACGGATGAGGCTTGGGATCACCGCGTCTTTAATCGTGCCCAGATTTGGGGGTGGCCTTCCGAGTACATGAAATGGTCCGTCCAGAGGGGCTGGGCCCCTGTCCGCCGATAGACGAAGACGTTTCGTCATATTCACGAAGACTCAGCATCGGAACGCGGGACGGGATCTCATCCTCGGATGTGAACCAGCTACTCATCGTCGATAACGGACCAGTCTTCAGACCGGGGGGGGGGCGTACGTCGAATACGGACAGCTTTCATCTGTCGACGGCCGACGCGCATCGTCGGCAGAATTACGGCGTACGACTCCGTCGTCCGCATGCGGATAGACTTCGTCGTCGGACTACGGCCTTGGCCCGTCGTCGGTGCGTATAGCTCGACCCCCCGGCAAAAGTCGCAAGCCGCCTCGTGCCTGGTGTCGAACACATGAGTACGACTTTAGTTGCGCGTATACGGACGACCTGTCTTCGGAGACATAGGACTGGCACAACAAAAAAAAAAGAATAACGGAAGCCAGCGATCCGGTTCCGTTAGAACCAGACTGACTCCGGTCCATGGGATTCGTGTGGCTTCCTTCTGGCAAATGTCGATAACTTCTTTCTTCGCTTAAGGAATACGTCTCTTCAGACTAAGTTGCTCCATGTATGTGTCCTTACTATATTCTTATTTATGGTCCGTCTATTGACAATAGGAGTCAAGTCACACGTTTCTATGAATGCTTTTTCTGTTGGGCTGCCCTGTCCAAGACGAGCTTGCAAAGCTTGTAGACTGCTCACAATTCTCATTACCGTCCCGATCGCCTCCGTCGCCAATTTCATGACATCACCATTTTCTATGCTTGCCATAATTCTCGGGTGCTTACTTCTCCTACATGGGCAGGGGGGCTTTTCGATGGGGGCGTTTTGATTTCGTGTGCAGCGTTGAGTCTTGACGACAGGATCAGATGCTCGAGACAGAACACCAGGCGCCACTGGGGTTAAACTGGGGGGACTGTGTCAACGCGAGTGAAAATTCACCAAGCCTGCGATGATATTAATAACCTTCATAAGCATCCTAATACTCGAAGCAATGCCATTTCGCATGGCGTACAGTTTTAGCTGCAATTTGAGTATTTGCTGTTGTTAGATTCGGGGCGGAAGGTTTGCCAGAGGTTTGAGCGAAAGCTCGATATCCATCTGTCAAGTTGTCCTAGGCAAGAGACTGCCAACGTCAAACCCGAGGAAACTCATTGTACGCATCTCGCGATGAGACCTGTTGAAGTTGGCAGTGAAGCCTGCGGAAGTAGATGGTAGTTAGCGGGAGGAGTCGAACATGAGGGGGTGTAGTGTGACTCTATGCGCGTCGTGACGGTACATCAAAAACACAATATAGGGTAGCATCAAGTCATCAGTACCAGTGCGACTACTGTCACGGCCACTCCGCTAGCGTCCATGTTTTTGTCGTACGCTCACCGACACCCCCTGCCACCCACCCAGAATCTAATTTTGAGTTGAAAATACATCCGTCTGACCTTCATGATTCAGGTCGTAATGCAGAAACCCCGCTCGTAATCACCATCAAAACCGCGCTTTTCTCACCAGATATTCGGGCCAGAACCTTCGAATTTTTGCTACCGAGTGCCGTATCACGTCAACAACTAGACCGAGAGTATGTTCCAGTTGCGCTTTTTGCTTCCATGATATTTCCCCTTCGCCATTTCCGTCCGTCAATTACAGACGAAATACGGTGAAGACGCTGTCAATCCCGCCACCGCCAGTCTCTCTCGCGCGACGGCAGCTCAGGACGGCGAAGGTACGCACCGACGATTCTCGTGCCTCTTTTGTATTTAAGTCGCTTACAGTCCTTGTTGATCATTTAGATTCAAGCCAAACGACGTATGGTCTGGATCCTCAAGTTCCCAAGTTTAAACCTTGAGTTTGGCACTTCTAACGTACGCAATCAACGGACCAACCCCGAACTGTCATTTACGCGCCAATAATTGATAGTCCACACGCTCGTGAGAGCTTAGTGGCGAGGCAAAGCGAGGCTATCTTGACCTGCTCATGGTGCGTAAAGTGATATTTGTGATTTACATGGAGTAAAATCTGACAGCAGACTCACACGCAGGGAACATTTGGTCTCGCTCAGGTCTTGCTCGTTGCGGTCCGTGAATTGTCGTGAAACGTTGTCAAGGATCACACACTGCATTTCGGGTTGTCGCTGTATAGCGGTTCCTGAAACGAGATTGTTTCTCCGACTCCTCGTAGACAGGCTCCACAGAACAAGCTATCCCAATGAGCCGTCGATCGCGCCCAGCCGTTTTTTTTTTTTACCTGTTTTTTTTTTTTTTTTTTTTGTTATTTCTGCATCAGCATGGAATCCATTTAGCACGGCCAAGATAAAGAATGCTACGAACTAGCGGTAAACAATACTACTCGCTCCATTTAGATACACGCAGTCAGCTGACTACTACCATTGCTTTGACAGATGGCAGAAGCTGACCATCAAGAATCTGAGTTTGCGCGCCCCACGAGTTCATAGTAGCCGTTCAGGATGAAGGCCCACTACTCTCCGTGTTGGATGTGTAGGTTTAACTGCTCCTCATTTGCGTACGGGCGTCGAGGATGATCGTCCAATGACAACGTGTGATATGCCAGCGCGGAGAAGGTCAGTATCAAATCGGGAGAGTCCAGTGGGCGGAGTCTTGACAGATCAGTTTTGTCACAGCCGCATACAAGATGAGTTTCTTGACGCATTGCCAATGGATGGTCCAGATGACGAGCGGTTCAGGTACGACGCGCCGTTCCTGGAGGCTGTTCAACTAGGCTCACGCCCCATTCTAGGAACACATTTTCGCACGGAATTGCACATTCTGGCACTATGGACCTAGTGGGGGCGTTTCTGGGCTGTCAACAACAAAGCGTTCCAACTGACAGCCTCAAGGGAGCGGTTTTGCTCTTCTGGGCTCCGGTATCCCCCAACCCACACATTCGCTGTGCAGCATTCTTACCATGAATACAAATGGCTCTTTTGTGGAAGGCGGTGACGGAAATGGGTGACTAAAGAAACCCTTGCTTGCTAGCGTTTGCACGTGACATTGGCGTTGCTCACGTCGGCGGTAAATGCGTCAAACGTGGTGTCCAAATCCCGGTCACAGATGAGACAAATCGAAACTCCGTGCTCTCGTTATTCGCTTCGCTTCACATACCAAACGTCGTCCTGATTCCCTAACAGTTTTGTCAAACAGTCGATGCATGGTACAGAATGCATAAAAGCCAGCCTGGCTAGAGCAAATCCTTCTCTCATCCCAACTTATTCCAAGCTGCCCCGATACAACCGGGTGGGGGGGCATCCGCATCTTCTTTGATTACCGTGACTGACCTCTTGCGCTCCGTACGCTGGTTTATTTTCTTGCCTGGAATTGCCCATGGCTAATCATTCATTTCAGAGGACCATCGCTCTTGCTGCTGCACAACGGCAGCTCCGACGGAGTCGTGGTGCATTCGCTGTATTCACCACGTGACCGCGAGAGACGGAGACATCCGCGAGGCGCACGCAACAATCTTTCCTGTGCATGAGAGCAGCTTGCACAGGCTCTCACAGATAACAATATTGGTACGTTAGAGTACATTCGTGGTCGCATATAGCACGACTGACACACGGAAAACAGCGTCCTTAAATCGAGTAGACGGGGTGGGAACTTTCCGTCTGGTGAGAGCCAATGCATATGTTCATCCTGTCCCTATAGCAAGCGTTTCTGACAGGTAGGAACGGTACCCTCAACTTCAAATGCCACCGACAAAAGCACTCTATGCACAGTCATGGTACGATGTGTTCTTCCAGCCTTTGGACTGCCCCGTCTGACAGAGATCCAGTGGAAAAGCACGGCGGCATGTCCATGTTTCTCTACGGCCAGGATGGCGGGATGGCGTCCTATGCGAGCGTCCGGTCGTGGACGGGAAGTGGTCAAAGAACCCTCCAAATCTCAAACAAGAGAAACGCCTTCAGCTTGGAACCTACACATTGCCGCAGGTTTTTGTCTCAATCCGAACGGAGCAGTGATAGGATATTGATCTTTTTTCCAAAGGATTAACAGTAAAGGGCAACCCTCTGCTACCCATTATGTACCGTCAGATACGCATCGCAATGGCCCCCACACTCAGTGGTTGTTTACTCAGGAGCCTGTTCCCAGAAAAGGGAGTGCTGCTGGCAGCCCGAAGGGTGTGAAGCGGGCTACTTGCTATCCCAGTTGGACAACGGTGGTATCGGTTGCCCAACTGGCTTGTGGAATGGGTATCCAGATTCTCCCTGCCAGATTGCCCGAAATGTCTCATTGGCCAGATAAGGATTCGTCAGATCTTCAATCATAATACGGCAGTTGTAACGACCACAGACACCATGACAGACCGAACATTCGCGATTTACTGCTTGGCGGATGTTTCAACGACCGAAAATTGTCCGTTTTGCATTCGTTCTTATCGGAGATAATCTCAGTTACATCTTGACTAGATTGCACCGTCAGGAGCCCAAAACCAGAAAACCCCGATGAATGGAATGCGACTATCTTGTCGGGAGATATCCTGACAAGTCTCCTGGACTCACCCAAGTCCACATTAGGTAATTCATTCATTGCCGTCAATGAACGTTAGCTCGTGTATCTGACCTACTGTGTCTAAGAGCTCTATATCTGCAGGACAAGGATAACTAAGGTGTTTCTCAGATGGTTCCAAACCAAGACAATGTCTATGGCACGCGGCCTCGGTAGCGTGGGTACTTGTCGTTGCTAAACACAGTTTTCTGCAACTCATAAATTAGCCCTCGTTTCTAGTTGAGCGGTCATTTCTCTCCAAGATGCTTTCCCAAACGCGACGACGTTCTCCGGCGTTTTGCGCGGTAACACGGTCGCCCCGTAAGGAAATGCTGGGGCTCGGACGCCCCTCCTGCCCTGCCTCTATGTCATGTGGGCTGGTTCAAGATTCTAGGTACGCTCGTATGACCAAACTTGGTACCGGCTCCAACATCATCGCGGCCCGTATCCTGTGATCAGTCAGTCGAATAAGGTAGCTGGAAAATGTGCTGGCTCGTCGAGCCAGCCGGATACAATCGTGCGATGATGCTGCGTCGGAGAAACAAAACAAATGAAAAGACAACATGGTACATTGGTACTGCATGGAAATGTCACCACAATGGTAGACCCGCCGACAACATAAATAATGTTTAGATTCAATCTTGAAATGAACGACTCTGTGGCAGACGTACGTGACTGGTCAGAGTGACGGACTAGTAGGATTCTCAGCGGAGTATCTATCCGCTCCGACTCAGAAGGGACTAGGTTTGGGTCGCGTCCAGACAATTTCGTACTACAAAGATACGCGTGGTAATGGCGGGCGCGCGTCAGGCGAAAACAATACACTGACGAGTCCAAATTTGCGGGTTCCGTGCTCGCAGAAGATGTACCGAGGCTATCTACTCAAATTGTTGTTACATCGCTGTGATGACGAGAGTGGACCATCAAGGCAGTTTCAGATTTGTTACATCCTCCGCGATTCGTCTTTTCCCCGCTTGACGCTATGTCAGGGCAGTATCATACGTACAATGGTGCCCGCAGTCCGCAAATCCCCCTTGGGCTCGGTACTGAAAGCTAGCAGAAACGCCTGGTACTACCGATGGGTCGTGCGCAATCGTTGGAGTTCACGAGCTGCACCGTCACGGCGTCAACCAAGGTGGTCCTCGAGCGCGGTATGTTCAACATAACATACCCGTGTCCCGTGCTGACTCTGGCTTAGCGAAAGAACCCTATGCCATCTGGTCAAACGACCGGGGGGGGGGGGGGAAGACCCTAGTGAGTATCTTTAATATTAGAAAGACAAAAAATGTACGCGACGTCAGTCACTAAAAGCACAAGCCCAAGTCAAATCTAAGAAGCAATGTGCGTCGGAGATACAGCAAGAATGATTGCGCATGGAGCTCGATGCCATCCTATCTGCAATGATACTGGATCATTACCCAAAGTCTGATCGAAGGACAAGAAGAAAGGAGTTTTGAGGCTGCAAGCATTGGCTGCAGCGGCGTTTGATCGAGAATAAGCGAAGCGTCATACAGAGCTCACCGACCTCGCCGAAGGCCGTCGAGAGTACTTTTACGACTACATGTCATCCTGCGAAGGGTAAAGCCAAATCTCCTCAACTGATGGTGTATTGGTGCCCCCCGGGCCCCCAGAGACACCAGCGAGACAATACGCGTGAGGGAGTTGCCAGGTAAACGTTCGTGCGACCAAATCAAGGATATATGGTCCACAAACTGTCTGGATCGCTCAATGGTCTCACGCCGATTGCAGATAGGTAGAGTGTGTAATACTGCACCGATAATTGGTGATTGGTGAGGAAATACTCACTGCCGTTTGGCTGGAGTCCAGCTCAAGCCGGCACTGTACAACGGACAGGTTAGAGAGAGCGACAAGCTGAATCGAGGCAGGCCTCGACAAACTCATGGAGAGATGCCACCGAATACACCCGGCGGTCGCGCAAGAGAAGACGGAGTGGATGACATTAGTTTAACGAAAGTCATTGTAAAAGACGCAGACCGACGCTAAAGTTGCATGCAGACCAACAGGTCGAGAAGAAGGAGGAAAGCAAACTCGGATACGCTGAAGGAGTGTACAAGTGACCACCTACGACAAATACCCTGCGGAAAAAAGCCTGCGCCATCGGAACTGAGACTCCTAGAAAAGCCGGACGCAGGGGAAAATGGCTTGCCTGCCCAATCCGTTGAGCGCGATAAACTGGAAACCAACATTGCATGCTCAAAATGATATTTGAGCAGCTTAATCTATTCACCTCCGCCGGAAGATGGTGGCTAGACAAGTGTGATCGTAACTCGACACGAGGCTAAGACCAAGAAGATTGTTGTACGGGGCATGAGCTTCGCCTTACTCCGGACCGCGCAACCTTGCGATCCACTCAAGAAGACGCCAGCTCACACACACCCCCGCGACTGAAAGACTTGCAGGAAATACAGCATCACAATGACCCGCGTCCCCCACAGCCTTGACAATCACCATTTCGGTTTCCGTGTATTTGCCAGCTGATCTTGCCACCCCAGGCCCTGATGCTTTGCAAAGGATGTCGGTGGAGTTCCCCACAATCTCCGTCGAAAGGCTTTCACACTCGTCCACCGCCCCTCGTTAGCGGAGGCACGCCGACACAGCGCAGAGCAGTTTGCTCAGGGCTTGTTGCCCATCCTGAGAGTCAGCTGTCAACCACGAGGACCTCAGCAATTCCTCACGATTGAATGGCGTCCGTCTTGATCGCCAGACCGTGACTGAAAGATTGCCAAGGAGTTCCTTAAGATGGCTTTTGCATGGGTCTTTCAGTAAAAACGTTTGTGTACGGGAGTCCCCCGATCCCTTCCATTCGTGTTGTCATATACTCGGCTCGATTTGTACGTGCATCTTGTACAATATCATTTTCTCATGAGTTTCTGTGCACGTGCTTTGTTGTGAATCTTTGTATCTCTTGCTACGCTTACCCGTAAGATATACCTGTGAGTAATAGGCTCGGTTAAATTACCTTTGCGCGGGGACGTCAAGTGGGTTATTTCAAGGACGTGGAGCTATCGGACGCGACATAACATCTTTGTCTCCGCCGCGAAAAGCTTCTTGAGTGCCTTAGTACAATGGAATTGGACTCTGGGGACATTGCTGTACTTGTTCTTAAAAGATAAGTTATTCCCGAACGAAATTCTCAAGAGGTTTAAGCCTTCAATTCCTCATCTAATCCCGTTCAGGCTCGCATCCTCCTGTAAGCCTTGCTTGCATATTACTCCTAAAACACTCATCTCCTGAACCCCAAAATCCTTCCGCGAACGAAGCCAAAGGAAGTGGATTTACCTCGGAACTCGGAACAATATCCGACGCGAAAGCTCCCCAGATTTTCGAGGCACAGTAATACACGAACCAATGAAGAAGCCGACAGCCGTTGTCGCCTCATCCAGTGGCCTACCTTACAATCCACCTCTATTACGTGACCAAATGAACTCTTGACCTGGTCCAAGCTGTATTAGGGGCTCCAATCCGCCCCACTCGCGTGCAGAAACGGTCGACACGTTTGGTCGTCCGTGGAAGAATTCGATGCCGGTCTTAAGCCAGCAGCGCTTTCCGCTCGCTGAAGACGGGTAAGAAGATGAATAGACCGCCTTGGTCGTAAAAGACGCGTCCAAAGTTTCGCGGAGACGGTTACTCGTGCGCGATGAAAGTCGCGTGAAGACAGTGTCATGACGTGGGTGGCGCGTTCGACGCGTCGAGCGCCGAGGGCGGCTTGCGCCAGAAAGTCGGTTCCGGGCTTTGCCGTGAGGGGTAAGTTTTCCTTGACATGAATATCCTCCATCCTGAGTTTTCAAGTTGGTCGATGTATTAGCGTACGGTAAGAGAGTTAAAATGGCAAAGTGTTCGCAGCTTAAGTAGACCGTCACATGATGACCAGATATACCCGAGGAATCGCCCGATGATGTCGGAATTGCTAGCCTCTGCCCTTTCCTACCAAGATCTCGGGAGCCTGATCAGGTCACGAGTCGGTGTCACGACGACCATTGCCAAGCGTGAGTATACGAACCATTCTGGTTCAGTCATCACCAATCACCATCATTCCGAAAAAATCGCATTAGTCGGATGAGCTCGTCAACGCCACGCACGAAACCTGGGGAAGTGGGCAAACTGGTCTGGTCTATGACGTCACGAGCCTTCGTCTTGCGAAAGCAGCGCTAAGGCACCAGAGTCGCTCGGTCCGGCGCCTCCCCCAGCATCTTGTCACAGCCCACATACCTGTCTTTCTTATCCTTACATCAAGGATTTTGATCACATATCCTCACGAGAGCCGACTTTCTAGAGCCACCCCCCGTTCAAATCGCACGTATATGTGGGAATTGTAATCGGCTGATAAAAAAATCAAGGGTGTGCAGTCGACGCCCGAACGCATCGAATTCGCCGGCGCGCTGGCAACTGTTGACGTACTTAAGAAAAAACCGTTCGCTAGGTTTAACTTGTTCAAACGCACGATCGTTTGTGTTCCCGTGGATGGCTCATGTTTGTGCTGCTGTGTTCAACAGTTTACAACGGGGCTGAACTTATTCATGCTCGAAGGGACGTAGATGATCCCGTATACACCAAACGTTCAATTGGACAGTCTAGTAAGGCAAAGGCTCAAGCACTTTGACCGAACGCTGATTTTCTACTCGCTAGGATTTCAACCCTCCTTGTAAACATCACAGGAACACCATGCTATGTTAGTTTTCAGGTGTGCTAGACTAACGCGTTTGTCTAAACACCACCTGACGTAGAGCTGACTTGCCGGACTCATGTTCTTTCACGACAGGTTGCCACTATTTCAGTACGTCGATCCGAGTCTGCTGGGGGCCAGGCGCAAATTGCTGTCATCATTTCACCCTCAAAACTTCTCAAAAGACGATCCCTCGTACCGGGGGCAGGATCTCTATCTTCCAGGTAAAGGTTTGAATCCCGTTCTCACCATAACACCAGACCAATTCAATTATGCCCTTTAACGACTCCAGGAGAGACCCAGGAGGCCCCAGGTGTACCTACCTTCCTCTCAGCCTCGGCTTCCCCCTACTTTCGCGCCATCATAGGCCACCGAGTACGACACCTCGTTCGGCTTCGACCCGCGTGGCATTGGCTTCAGCACTCCGACCCCTTGTCAGTCTGCATTCGCGGACGCAGCAGAGGCGTATCCTACTATGTCGGCGAATCTATCGCCGTGGATGTCTGTCCGCTGGCTGATACCCAGACGCGTTTGCGCGCGCGTACCTCGCTTGGGGTGGCGGTATATAACGGCCCTTGCAACGCGAAACTGTTGGGCCCAGGGGGAGAACAAAGGTTTTGGGAGAGTGTAGGGACGGCTGCACGGTCGCGAGGGATGTGCTGGCTATTGACCGTACAGGTGCGTTGGGATCGGAGGAAGTAAACTTTTGGGGGCCTTCTCGTGAGTGTCTGTTTTATGTTTCTAGAGCAATTTCTCACACCCTGTTCAAAGTAGTATGGGAATTCGTGATTATGGGATCACAGACGTAAGACTACACTTTCGATCATTCAGCGCCGGCACGCCTTACGCCCCTTAAACCTGCGTGCCCGGACGATTCGCCCGGCCATGTGTTCCCCAAAAAGACGTTGGTCGCATTAAGCAGGACGGAGTGTGTAAACACGCAGCAGTAAACTAGTACAACGCAGGGTTCGTTTGGCGAGAAACCTCCTTCGTTCTATATGTAACTAAAGGCTGAACTCCTAAGGTTATTGGCCAGGGACGATAGCTACCTCATGAGCGCGTCTGACGCGCCTGAACGGCACGGCTACGAAGGCGTTGACGCAGCCAGGACCTTCTCACTGTGCCATCTGTCCTCCAACGTCTCTTTACTATTCGACACAGTACGCGGGTGGAGACACCTGCCTCTATACAGTCACACACGCTCGCACCCAAGCAGTACCTCCAGATTTCACTATGGGGAATATCTCGTGGACACCCATCCGGCGGTGGCGTGCTGACCGTGGACTGCTACGCACAGCTCGTTACACTAACCGCCGCGTGTACTTAACCGTTGCGTCACGACGTGCGTAGCAGCGGTCGGCTTTCGGCGCCTCAAAGCATCCTAGTAGGACGCGCGATTTCCCGCTGCCCACTTTTTCGAAATTGCCTCCACCACCTGTATCCCCTTGTTAGCGATTGAAGGCGAATTTTGGAAAGCCGGAGTTTGTAGTAGCCAATGATGTGTGCGGTTGCTCACCGCCGTTTCACCGGAGTGGAAGGCAGTGTTGAGGTGAAGACACCTATGCTGTCGTGGGGGAAAGCGTATTGGGGTTGTTATGTGCCAAGTGCGGGGCTGGCAGGAATCAGCGAAAGGCAGCAGTTTCATGACGCTACCGATGGGAAAATCTAGGACTGTTTGGCACGCATACCCTGGTGGACGACGTGGGGAGCTCTATGTCGCAAGGAAGGTTACCGATGTCAAGCCAATCATTGTTGACCCGCGGATTGACTTCAAACCTACATTGCCAGAGCGTGTGAACATCACACGCCAAGGACCGTCAGTTATATGCTGGCTTTTGTGCAGCAGTACTCTGGTATGCCGTCTTGTGCTAACCAAAGGAATATGTAGTCGTCATTTGAGGTGCCAATAAGACAATCCTATGGCTCTTGATCGCTAATGCGTACTGGGGTGAGTCGTATGGACCCGTACCCACTAAGCATCTTGGACTTATTGGTTTTTCGTAGGATCCCGTCACCCCCAATATTGTGAGAGTATTGGACTGCCATCACACCTCGTGCTACACACGAGCTTACATTGTGCAGGTAGGCATAACATGTCTGCGGGCTTCAAAGGCTCGTTTTGCTCGAGCAAAACTCGACAGGGGTATGCCGCATTTTTTACCGCCCCAAAGGCTTTCACGTTCCTCTGACCTAATTGAAAGCATACAACATTTTCGAGCGTTCAGCAACCTGCACCGCGCTCGCCGTTCGCTCCTACTTTTTGCGAAACGGCACCCTTCCTCCTCTGAACACCATCTGTCATAGACGGACACGCAGATGTTTCTAGACCCGACAAACTTCTAGCGCTAAGGGAGGCGTAACCATTTTCTTTTTTGATTCGCGTTTCGTCGGCAGCGGACTCGCCGAAGCTTGAGCCGACTTGAGTCATCTCGATTATGTTTGACTTTTTCGTGGCCTGGCAAAGCAGTCGTCACCCCTCACAGAAGCCGGCTTTGTTGAAAAATTTGCGTATCTACAAGAAGATATACGTTCACAGTAGGGAGGCGAACGATAATATGCGGTGTTCATACGAAGCGTGTCAAAGACGAGCCATTACTACACCTTCCATATTTAGATGTATCTCTTGTGATGGAGATTAGTCAGCTCCTCGCGCTCGGCGCCAGAGGCGCTTAAGGTGCATTTTCTCCCGGCCCGCACGTTCATTCGCTGCTCTGAATCGTTGTCGTTGCTATGTCAAAAGCTTCACGTTCTGAATATGAAATTACTCGAGGCTTGCTTAGCGTGTCAGACTCACTGCGCAGCGAGAGGACCTTACGGGTTAGTATTTCCCTCAGCGCAGCTCGCCTTGTTTTCTTAGTGGCTCAACAGGTCTCCTTTCGCGCACCACCTTTTTAGCATACGGCGCTGCTGCTGTTATGCATTCCAAGCTGCGACTCGTCACGTTAAGACGGCTGGGCTTCTGCGCAAGCGTAGCGTTTCGCGCTACCGGGTTCGCAGTGACAACGCCACCTTCCCTGCTGCGACAGTTGATGGTCTCGCCTTGGGCGACTGTGGCGGAGCGGCGAGGCCCACGGCCGGAAGTCCATGTCCGCACTTCGCTCACCGAATCATTGAGCGTCTGGCGGCGCCTGGACTCGACCGGTATATAATTTGGCCGCGACGAATGCTGAAGGCTCTCACATTCCTGGAAGCGCATGAAGATGTGGTATCGTAGTATCACCTTGCTCGGGGCGGCAGCTTCTGTGCGCTGGTCAGCAGATGTACGGTCGCGACGTCACACTTTTAACATGGACAGCTGTAAGTCGGAAATCTTTTGGGGGACGGTGGCGTGTAACTCATCTTGTGTAGTTACCTTCCTCCACCAATATCAGCCGAACACCCTGCTACGATAGCTTCGAATGCTCCAGGCTGACGTAAGGAATTTTCTAATGTTACTCGACATCGAATGAAGTTATGGTATCTCGTACACTTCGTCGCAACATTTGTAGGTCCCCCTTCATGAGTACTCGAATAGCTCTGCCGGCGAAGCTCAGATCGCGCTTCTAATAGTCTGCCAATCCAAGTTTCTCCAACAGTACGATCCCAACTACCTTCGTCCACTAACTAACTACAAGATTTATACGGTATGTCGGACAGGTCGCTGAGTTCTCTATCTCAGTGACTCATTCTTTTGGGGTTCTAGGGGGGGGAGGTTCGGCCCCTCACCGGCGGTGTTTCTGGTTGTTCAATTCCTCCTTGCAACTGCGATCTCCTCACTTCCGAGCAACTTTGTTGGACCGTGGTGATATGACATAATCGGTTTTTCGACCTCTCGCGGTAGGTCATTGCTTCTGACTTAAATAAAACGCCACCAAGCTCACTTACTCGAATTTAGCTAGGTATCGGGTCTCATACACGCCACCACTAACCTTCTTTGTCATTGTTTCATCTATTTTTTCTCGAAGTTCTTAAAACGACTCTTATTTTCGACTCTCCCGCAGAGGAGCGTGCGCTCCTGCAGGCACATATCCAGATCAGTTTCTGAACGAGTCGTCAACCGCGTTCACGGACGCTCGTATGTAAATCACGATCTCAGATTATGTAGATTAACCTGGCGGAAGAGGAGGAACAAGCTCACGTCATGGAGAGCGGTAGGCTCTTTCCTAGGCACTCGGTAGCGACCGCGCAAATGACGTGCTAGCAATAACACAACGCCTGTTGGGACGAGAATACCAAAAAATAAAACTAAAAAAAAAACGAAAGATTGGGGCATTTCCGTGGTTTTACACAAGTCATCTGTCCGTCAGTACTCGTGCATGAAGCTCACGTCTACGCGGTATCCTCTCAGGGATGGAACGGTCAGGGCGCGACGTGAGTTACTCTTCTCTTCCAGTTTGCAAGCACGCAGAAATGACTGTAGGCTAGTCTTGCTCGCCACCCCTTTCCCAATAAAGTCAAACGAGGTAGTATTTGGACTGAGTACGGCTCGTAGCTCACCTCGAAGACGATGACAGAGTATGTCCAGGTACTGCCTCTATATCCACCATTCCGTACCAATGGTCCTACACAGCAGGAGTTCTGTCCACGACGTCTCTGTTGGAAGCATACAACGCTCTCGAATCCTTCTACAAATCACCGCATGTGTCGCCGATGGCACCCGATCTTGCTGCGCCGCTACACGAAGCCACCTTCGCGCTACCTCATCCGCGCCCGCCTCAGGGGGGGGGGGGGACATACGATGCTCGTCTCTCTATACACCGCCACGCCCTGTAGACCGCATCGCCACTCCTCCTCGCAAGGCATCGTCGACGATGCGCTGTTGAGCTAAAGCCAGCTCTAACAGGCCGCTCGTCTCCGCCTATTTCGATCAGGCACGGCACTTTGCGCAGATCGTGTCGTCGAGCTCGAGCGCTGCGGGAACGGCGCGCGGAGTTTTGTATACGACAGGGCTCCGATCATCGTACGGCAGTTCATTTGACGGGGCTTTGACCAGTGCCGCTGCTGCGATGTCCGCATGCGTCGATTGGATATAGTGAATGTTATCCACCAAACCGATCTTTGTGTGGAAGACGGACAAGGGGCAGAGGGTTTGAAGTCCGTTGAAGAAAGCCGAACATTTTATGAAGAGATGGTCAAGGGTGATGGCTTTTGGAACACGCTCCTACGTGAGGTTGAATGGCCCTTGCGCGTGCGTTGAATTTTCCTCAGAGCCCTGATCAAAATGAACTCATCCTCGTCCCCAGAAACTGGAACATTCGTGCGAAGGACGTTTTTTCAATGGATGCGCCATGCCCGCCGGTGCACACTGGTGCCGCTGCCGCTACTAACGGACGCACAGGAACATTTACCACGAACACTAGCTTCCCAATCTTGCGTGATAAGCAACACCTTTGGTACGTTTAAGGCTTCTCTAGAGAGTTCTAACCATCTTATAAACCCATCCATTTTTAGATCCACTTACGCCATCGACAAACAGTACAGTCGTACTTGATGCCTAGCTGATGTAATGGTTTGCTTAATACTCGTCGGAAAGTGGGAGGAACATTTCGGCTGGTTTTTTGAAGGCTCGGTTTTGCTCGAGCAAAAACGCGACTGGGGTATGCATCACCGCCTACTCTCGCTCAGTGTTATGTGCTAAAACACGCGGGCAGCACACATACCCTATCGGCATTCAGCACTTGCACCGCCCTTGCTATCAAGGATTATTTCACTAACGGGACGCTTCCTGCCCCTGGCAACGTATGCCCAGACCGACACCGCGATGTTCGAGAATCCTGGGAATTCGAGCGCACAGGGTGGTGTAACGTTCCAGACTGGGTCACCGCCTCAGGTGATGGTACAACTTTGCAGGGTAGTCGTTTTCAACGATCCATCATATGATGAAAAACAATTTGTGAGCGGCGTTGACTCGGCTACTGTTGCCCTTTCACCGCGAACATGGTTGAATAGTCCGTTTATTCCGACTTTATTCGTAGTATTTTGTTGCGCGCCCTTGGCATGTGATTGCGACCACGTGGCCGAGATCAAGTCGCCGACTTCGCCGAGCGTTCTAGATTTGAAGACGACCACCACCCTTCACTTGCTTGATCACAAAACTGGGAATACTACGATGTCTCAAACATATCACAAACATTGCTTGTGCCAATCGAACATGTCCGTCACATACATCCATCCATAACTTCCTCTATCCTCGGGGCCAAACGGGACCGAGGCTGAACATCGTCCCTGCACATGTCTCAAGCTAAGCCGCAAGCTGAATTCTACCATTGCTCCCAACGACGCCGCACGCCTTGCCTGCTCTTGGAACATAGATATACTCCTCACAAACGACTTTGTAATCAGAAAAGAGGTACGTCCCGTTATACTGACTATCACCTCGCGAGATGGACCGTGTTTAACACTTGACTCTCAGCGCAGCGTCCAAATGGTCGCATGGCGGGACATCGACAGCAGCGGCGAAAACGACGCCAGTCGGGTTTCAAACTGGGAGGTTGTCAGCCTCAAAATTGATACCAGCAGCTGGCGAAAGCTGACCCAACAAGACGCGTCATCAAGTCCTCCTATACGCAGCCCTTTCTCGTCTACGCTCACATCAACGAACCTTGGATTCTGACTACGGTCTGACTGCCCCGACCACATATATTCCCGCCGGTCATGATTTGTCTCCAGCATTCTGCACTGCACTCTCTTTGCTCCTTCTGCTCTCGTTCTCGCCTTTCGCTCATTGTTTCATCAGCTTTCCTTGGCCTCGGGCGTCAACACCCCATGGCGCCCTCTGCATTCACCCCGGGCCTCAATCACACTGCTACGGAGGATGTCGCCGGCACACAGTCAGAATCGCCAATCCTATATGCGTTTGCTGGCTCCATGGGCGGCACTCCTCGTTCTTTTTGTGGCGTGGGGCGTGTACCTGTGCTCCGTGCTTGTCTGTGTCTGTACCGAAGTCGCCGTATGTCTTTCGCTTCCTCCGTGGCTGAAGAGCAGGCGAGTATGGGGGTGGAGAGAGTGAGGAAAGGAGGCCCCTGAATTGAGCTTGGTTCTTCCGAAGAAAGTCGGCGATGCAGAACGGTATCCCTCGAAGGATGATTCTTTCGCCTCTGTAATAGTACGGTATCACACGGGCCGAGCGGGGCTGGACCAATGGAAGACTGGAGCAAACTACGGATATGATTGATAGCCTCGTATGTCCTTTCTTTTCCAGTCATTCGCTGTACTGACCAAGCCAAAGTACTCTCAGAGTCTTGACATCGACGTCGAAATGTAATGGTAGCTCAAGCAAATCATCGACGGGACACCGAGCCTGCACCCACCCTCGGGATAGCCTGTTCACTATAACCGCTCGCGTCTTCACCAACGTGACCATTTGTCATGCGTGACATTGTACACTATCTCCTCTCCATCGCTAAGCCTATCAACGACGAACCAACATCCGACTTCCGTCCACATCCTGACCTTTTCGTCAAGTTCAAAACGACGTGCCAGAGATCGTCATCGAGGACTTACAGCGCCGCCGCCGTTCGAGGTCGACGCGAGCTGTCTGTCACCGTCTTCATACACGATCTTCGGTTTACTCGGACTCGGACTCTGAAGCAACGGTACCCGTGTTGACTATATCTCAGGGTCCCGCCCATGTCTTGGAACGCCCCCACGCGATACTGGTGGATGCACCCCCGCGTTCCGGCGCCTGTCGTGCACGTTGTCCCTTCGGTAGCCCCTTCGGAAATGTGCGAGCAGCTTCAAGTGGAATCGTGTACTCAGGAGGAAGAACAAGTCCAGGAAGATTCTACGCGCGCAAGCTAAGCCGCGCAAGAAGTCTCGCAGTCTGTCGAAGCTCGTCGCCGTACTCGGCGAGGTCAAGAACGTCGCCCGCCGCCGGCCCTCCTTACCGTCCATGATCCTCAAGTCCAACTCTCTCCCACGGAGGATACTGCGGACTTGACTTCAGGCTGTGCGGAGCCCAGTGGGCAAGAATGGGCCACCTAGAAAGACCACTGACCTGAAGAAATCGCTTGGGAAGCTGAAGAAGGGGAAGAAGGCGAAGACGTCGAGCGCGGAGGACAAGGAGAATGCTACGAGTGCTATTTGACAGGCCAGCTTTGTATGGACCCGGCTGAAGCTTCTTTCTTGGCCGTCGGTCTTCTGCCCATGTTCTGTACTCGCCGCGGCTGAGCTCTGTCTTGCTCTGTCCACTCGCTTTTTTGTCCCATTTTTGCTTCCGTCAAACATTGCTCTATTTCCTCCTCGACCCCATCTTTGGCGCTATATATCTTCTCGCCACGCATGCTATTGATAGGGGCGTTGCGAGCCTCCTCGGTGAGAGAGGCTGCAGTGTAGAGGCCAGCCATCAAATTGCCACATGGCCGCCACCAAGTCCCGGCTTACCTGATGGGTCGCGCGCCTACATGTGTTGCTCTGCACGCTCATCATCCTTCCCTTGGTCCTTCCCGCCGACTCCTCCGTCGCAGCCCACCGTTAATCCCTGCTCTGATCGAATATTCATCATTGCGATTCATGGCTCCGTTACCCAGATATGTACCCCCCAAAATGCTAAGTTCCTACCCACCTTCCGCCGTCCCCGATGCCGTCGCGCTTGTAAGTACACGAGCGGTTAGTCCTGGTTCCGAGGCCGACTCAGGGCGGACCAACCATCATTCAAACATGCGGTTGTATGTGCGCCTCCAGAATTCAAAATCTAATTTCGCTGCGCAGGCCCGCGGTAGCGTTCGAGCTCCGTCCTTCATTTCCCTTCTAAAGGTCCTACCACCACATGGCATGTATCTATCTACGACGCGATTCTCAGGCTCGTATTCAATGAAATACTGCGCAAAACAATCTATGGTCGCAAGAAACGTCAGGTACAAGGTGACACGCATGCTAGACTCCGCTTGGAGCCTTTGCCGATGCGCCGCGACGCTCGAGCCACGCGCCGACGCTCCAGTAGGATGCGGGCGCTGTACGGAACGCCGCCCACTTTGATCTCGCCCATACGCGCGGAGCTGTTTGCGGCGATCGGACAGTTTTCCTTGGGGCTAGAGCTCGACGTCTCGTATGGCAGTTCCAGTCAACAATGCTCAGGTGGGCTCGGGCATGACGTCTAGCATCGCAATGAAACCTAAGCGATCGCCACCACAGGTACACAACAAACACTTCGCGCGCGATGCAGTGCAAATTTAAGCATTCAATCCTCCCGCGCAGTCGCCAAACGCTCAGCCCACCCCCACAGCGCCTGCAAAATCCCGGTGCTCTTGCCGCTGCGGCTCGACGGCAGTCGTCAATCGCCACGGCTTCGCATCGGCACGCCGGGTCAGGGGTCGTATGGGGTGTATTCAACATTGTATGCCGTCTCCCAACGCCGATCCTGGACTAACGTGTGCGGTGCTTGGCACTATGGAAGACCATGGTCGACGCGTCCCGGGGCTGTTAACGTCGAGGTTATAAGACGAACGGGACAGAATGAGACGGAACTACGAAAACATCATGAAGACTCTGACGAAGTTTGCGCTTGCAGCCGCCTCTGCAAACCTCGTTCACGCGAAGGATGCGCCTGTACGACGGGATGCGGACGCGCCTCACGCCTTTTCAATTGGACAGCAGTGCGTGTGCATGAGTTTGCTATTCGCGTTAAGCGACAGGGATGATCTAGCTTTCTTCCTCGACGAACCTCACGCGCACGACATGTTACGATAGCTTTCAGCTTTCAGTGTGCCAAGCTAACGGTGCGTCTCTTACAATTTTGGGTGAACTAATTCACTGAAAGAGGATTTTAGGTCCCGTTACAGTACGCGGATCCGTCTGCAGGCAATGCATCCATTGCGCTCGTCATCTCTCCATCGAACTACTCGACTGACGACCCTTCATACCGGGGGACCAATTCTTCTCAATCCAGGTAAACTTAATTCTTACCATAATTCAGGACTAAACACTGACGTCGAACCTCCACAGGCAGGGTCCGGGGCGAGCCAGGCACGGGCTTTGTCCTCGAGCTCGTGCCGTATCTCAGGCACCTCGTGGGACCTGGCTATGACCTCGTCGGCTTCGACCCGCGCGGACTCGGCTTCAGTACACCCAGTCTCGAGCTCGTGTCCGACCCCGCGGAGGCGCTCGCATATTTCGGCACGTATCCTTCCGACGTAAACGCGGAGCCGGACGCGTTGGCGCGCGCATATGCGTTGACGGCGGTCTACAATGGCTTGGCGCAGCAGAAGCTGGATGGGGGTGACAAGACATGGGAGAGCGTCGGGACCGCGGCGGCCGTGGCTACTGATATGCTGGCCATTGCCAAAGCGTTTGGGAGTGATGAGGTCAACTATTGGGGCTTCTCGTAAGTACTGCAGATATCATTGCGTGCAACAACACCATGCTGACCAAACTTCTGGTCAGGTATGGAACTACGCTCGGCGCAAACGTATGTCGTCTGTGTCTTTGTCTCCTACGCTTATTTCACCACTAAACGTTCTGAATAGCTTCGCGGCAATGTTCCCAAACAACAACGGCGTACCCCGTTATCATTCTCGACGGCGTGATGAACGTGAAGGAGTACTATGCCGGCGAGGACCCGTAGCTCCCTTCTAAGCACCTCGGCGCGCTCCTGGATTCCTTCTACACCGGTTGCGTCGCTGCAGGCTCCCTCTCACTGCCGCCCCCTCGCGACCCCCAACAGCACCGCATCATCCATCCGCGACAACGCGTCGAGAACCTGCTCAGTGCCGCCAAACTCAACGCCACTCGCCGTTGGTCAACCGGATCCCGACCGCAACGTTACCGTGGGTGGCGTGGTGTGACTACACAACGATTACGAGCACGTTCTTCAGCGTGCTGTACTTCCCGTTCGCGTATGGTCCCGCCTTCGCGTCTTGTCGTGCGCGCCCTTGAGCTGGGGAGACCCTGGTGCCGATGTTCGTCTTTTCCCAGGCCGTCGGCACCACCTTCACGCAAAACATTGGCAACGTGCGACATCATTCTCAGCGGACCGGCATTCCAACTCGATTTTCGCTCGATGTGCGTATGCCGATCGCCTGCGGGGACTCAGCAGGTCGGGCAAAGCGGCGATTCAATGCTACAAAGGCCGAGTACGAGCGGTCGTTGAAGGCCCAGTCAGATGGAATATTTGCGGGGAGTGGTGGCCTGCGCTTCGCCCGGCACCCCCTTGTACGAACTGGAACATCACGGCAAAAGACCAGTTCAATAGGTACGCCTCATCGTTGGCTTCCTGGATATTACAGTCCTGAACAAAGTTTCAGCATCCTTCGAAACGACAACCAGGAACCCAGTGCTGTTTGTTAGCAACACACACGGTATGTGTCTGCATATCTCGAACAATCAATTAGGCTTATTGAGCTTCGTCTAAGAGCCCCGTTACCCCCATCCAGAGGTATGGTCCTACCTTAGCACGCTCACCACGTACTAATGTATTGTAGTGCACGTAACATGGTCTGCAGGATTTGGTGGCTCTGTGGTGCTCGAGCAAAACTCGACTGGAGTAAGCACTGGCTTCTGAACTCCTGCCGATTCATTGTTGCTAACGGCACCCTCAGCAGCACTCTTCGCTCTCAGGCTTCAGCACCTGCACCGCTTCTTTCATCCAAGCTTATTTTGCGAACGGCACACTGCCGCCGACACACACCCTCTGCCAGATCCGACACGCTGATGTTCGTCATCCCAGCAACTCGAGCGGCGACGTGGGAATCTCGTTCCCCAACCGCCGAGGCAGTGTTCGATCAGTGTGAACTCTTGGATGCTGTGAGAGGACTCAGGGAGGAGGGTGTGAAGGCGATGATGCGAAGTGCCCCTGGAGCTCCATGCTGAAGCGGGCCAAGAGGGGTCCTCGGAATGTGAGCGGCGTCGGCGACTGTGCGCACTGCGGGACTGTGAAACTTGCATGGTCCAGCGAAATGCCGGCCTCGGTCCACGTACTGGATGTGCCTCAGCTCTCTGAGAAAATTTATAGTCCGTTGTGGGATATATTGAAACGCTACAAATTTATTACGCAATTCTTGGCGTTATGATTGCAAAAGGCGGCCCTCCCCATGATTAGTCAATCAATCGTAAGCTCAGTCATGACTAAATACTCATTTCAAGAACCCACGAGTTCAAAAAGGAAGATATCACATCTCACTGCGTGAGTTGAAAACTCCAGATAAACCACCCATGCTTAGGTACCATCCTCCTTCGTCCTTTCAACACACTATCCAGGACTTGCCCATCGCCGAGGATTTGCCGGATGATGGATGCCAAACGTGGGCGCGCCACCATGCCTCGGCGCTTGCGCGAAAAAAGCAATACTTAGATTGCTCCGTGGATAACAAGATCGGGGGCGGTCTGATCTCAAAGACATCACGGCCGACCCCGAGGGAGCGCTTGGGCAGCTAACGCTACCATTCCTAATCGCGTCTAAGTCCATGGGTGGCACAGAGCTCGACCGGTGGTGTCTTATTCTTCTGACGCTCTTTCCTTTAGGCTGTAGAATGATGTAAATAGGCATGAGTTCTATATAATGGATTAATTTTGTTATCAAGATTTTTTTATAAGTGAAAAACTACGCTACCTCCAGCTATCTCCAGCAAAGCCAAATATTGGCACAGAGAAGGCTGCCTAGGGCGTGAAAGTTTGATGACGCTTCGCGTAGATGGTGATGCCACGAGCGTACCCCAGGGGGATTTCTACGCCCTTAGAGCTTCATGGGTACGCAAATTTGGTGGCTGGTGGGAAACGTCAGAGTGGCAGACGAGCGTATCCCAGGCGAAAACTCGACTCTTGCGCTGCATGGGATACGCACTTCGGCACGCAGCGCTCTGCACGCGGTTTGTAACCATCAAATCGGTATTGAGCTTCCCTCATTGGGTAGGTATTCTACATCACCTAGAGCCCATCGCGCCGCTGCCGCGGCCCTCCGCTTAGCTGCAACACTGCCGACACAACGCCCCCGACGCCCCCGCCGCAGTGTCTGAGGTCCCGCCCCGCCCATCGTATCCCGGGGTACGCTGATTATGTCAGCTCCAGCCAAAGCGCCGTACCCCGCGTCTAAGAAGCTTTCTCTCCAAGTTCTTTTTCAGAGTACCGCCATCACCCATGTCTCTCTTCCATAACACATATACTTCAATTTTCACCACGATTTCACCTCGCCCCCTACCCGAAATATGATGGCGGGATGCGCGAAATCTGAACACGATACGGATACGGATGCCTGCGCTCAGTCACGCAAAGAATGGTCTAGTTGGCGTGCCGTGTCTCCTTCTAAACTGCCTGCGGTTATTCGTATGTGGGGTCCCCGAATATGTATCGCCCACTCAACCTAACATTTGTCTCCATTTTTTCCAAGCCAAATCCAAGGCGTCGCAAGTTTAAATGCCTACCCTAGCTCAGCGAGCCGTAGTCAGGGGACTCAGGGCGATCAGGAGAAAGCCTGGAAATGAGGGTTTTTTTTCTGCAGAAGATTTTTAGGCCAGGTGGCTACGGAGCGTCTTTGAAAATGTGCGAAATGATGCGGACATGTGTGTGTAATGTATGCGCTCTTCCATGAGCACGAAGACTGACAATCCTAGGTGTTTGTGACTTCTCACATCCGGACGAAAGGAATACGACGACAATGGCGAAGTAGAACCCGCACATCTCGAGAGATGCTTGTCGGATAATCACATCTCTGAACGACCGGCCCTGAAGGAGGATTTCAACCCGTTATCCCTCCGACATTCGAATGATCAAGAGTGATTGCTTATTCTGGCTCCTCAGCCTTTCTGGCTCCCCTACACTCAGCCTGAAGAAAAAACACGTTGTTATACGTAGCAGCCAAAACTGGCTCATCTGCTACCTGGAAGCTTTCAACTCGCGGACGGTCATTATCTTCGTCAACCCACATGACCTGCAAAAAAGGGACCATTGACCTCATTAAACCCCGCACGTCACGCATCATGTTTTTGATCTGCAAGTTACTTCCACTCCATTGATTATAAAGGGCGATTCGAGCCTAATCGGACACGAAGAACTAGCCTAAGACACGACGATTTCTCTGACATCACGCGCCCACGACAGGCGGAGCCCTTCCCCCACTCTCGGCACGGAATCGCAACGTCCAAATTCAAGACTCCTTTTGGCCAGCGTCCTTTTGGTCATCGGGCCTACGCCACCGGGAGCTCTGCATAGCTCTGTATAGCAAGATCAATGCTAGCGCTCCGCCGCGCTCGCCACCCCCACGCAATAGTCGCCTTTATAGTGACGACTCAGCTTTTCCCCCGACGCTACTGGGAATACTAACGCCATGGCCCTCCCGCGGATATGGTGTGGATGTCTGTCCGTGTATATCCATCAGTGTTTCCACCTTCGTTCAGTGGTATGGGGCCCGCTCGTCAAAGAATGTGAGCCCAGAGAGGTCCGATGTATTTTGCGCATATCCCTTTGATGGCAGGGAACTGCATTGTGGGTGGCGTGACTATGGTTTGGTGATGGAACCTTCTGATCATTCGTTGAGCGGGACACGGGAGCCTGTGTCACCTATATGAAGCAGTCATGCACTCGTACCATATGTCACAGACTTCGCCTACATGTGGTGATAGCTCCGATATTAAACTTCAACGCCATTTCTGGGGTGGCACTCCGTGCTAGTTATAAAGAGGACCTCGGGAACAAGGCCAGACATGGGTTTCAGTAAAGCACAGTAGTGAAGACCCGGACGACAGCCCTACTTGGAGTAGCATATGCTTCAGCTAGGTTGGTGTTGTACAGAAGGCAGGCTCGCCCCTTTGACCTCGACCGAGATAACCTACCGCCGCAGCCCCTTTCAACCTGGACCGCGTGGTCCTGTTCCGCCTACGATTCTATCTAACACTGCTATCAAGTTCACTGATTTTTGAGTTTCCGCTTACAATCCTCGACAATCACATAACCACGCTTAGGCAGGCGCCTTATGACAGCTTTTCCAACATGTGCAAAGTTGGACGTGGTACCAAATAACCTTTTCGGCAGTACCATACCAAACAGCCTCACTCTTAACGAGTTCGGAATAGGTCCCATTACAATTACTCAGACGCATCCGCCGGTAATGCATCCATCCGCATTCCCGCAATTTCTCCGTCAAGAGCTTTACGTCTGACTCGGCCCAATCCGGCAGTACCGCGGGCCACTCCTATTCAACCCTGGTGCGTTGATTTTTCGCCATGTCGCTCTGGAATAATCACCTGATTCATTACATAATTTGTCTTAGAGGACCTGGCGACACTGGGACGGACTTTTGTGCTCGATTTTGCGTCCTATTTCCGTCACATCGTCGGCCCCGCTTACGACCTCGTTGGATTCGATCCTCGTGGTGTTGGCTCTAGCACACCCGGTATTGAGCTCGTGTCCAATCCTGCCGAGGCGCTCGCGTACTTCGGGAAGTTACCCCTCTGACGTCGAGGCTCAGACGGACGGTTGTTTTGCGCCGCGCATACGCATGGACCCAAGTTTGGAGTGGTATAGCTCAACAGAAGCTGGAAGGGGGTGACAAGACCTGGGAGAGAGCGTTGGGACTGCGGCTTGCGGCGAGTGACATGCTTAGTATTGCCAACGCCTTTGGGAGCGACGAGGTCACGCTACTGGGGTTTCTCGTAGCGTATCCTACAATCGAAATCCGTCCTGACCTTGGCTGAAGCTATCCATAGGTACGGATCGGTGCTGGGTGCAACGTGAGTCGCTACGACACCTTGTACAACCTCTCGTCCCTAATCTCTTGATAGGTTCGCGGCGATGTATCCGAACAACACCGGCCGCATCATTCTCGACGGCGTGGTCAACTCACACGAATACTACGCCGGAGTTGACCGCAGCTCTGTCCTCCGCACATCAGGCGCACTCGAGTCTTTCTACACTGGCTGCGTCGCTGCGGGCCCCAAGCACTGCGCTCTCGCGACCCCAAACAGCACAGCATCCTCTATTCGCACCCGACGTCGAGAAGTTGCTTGAGGCCATACGTCTTACCCCCCTTGGCCTACCGCCGAACGTAGGCCCGAACATCACCGCTGGCGGCTTGGTGGACTATACGTCCATCCAGGACACATTCTTCTCCAGCGTGCTGTACTTCCCATTCGCCTTCGCGCCCGGCTTTGCGTCTGCACTCGCCAGCCTCGAACAGGGCGATCCCACGCCAATTTACATATTCGACCAACAAGTCGGCGGTTTGATCATCGAGTCTCTCCTATCGTGCGACGTCCCTCCCGATGGTCAGGCGTTCCAACTTAAAGCATACGATACACGTATGCCGATCGCGTGTGGTGACTCAGCTGGCCGGGCAAAGAGAAATGTCAGCGGGGGCGGTGGCAGAGTATAACATCCTGAAGGCCGAGTCCGATGTGTTTGCGGGAACGTGGTGGCCTGCGCTGCCCGGTCTGTGTCCAACATGGAATATCACGGCGAAGGACCAGTTCAACGGTAGGCTTTATCACCTGTCGGAGAACGCTAAAGCATACCCCTAATCCATACACCTTCAGCGTCTTTCGAAACTACAACGAAGAACCCGATTCTATTCATCGGTAACACATTCGGGGGGTAACTTGGACCTCTTGCATGCGGAAGATTCGACTGACTTCAACACACCAGATCCTGCCAACGCCCATCGAGAGGTGGGCCTCCATCTCCCGAGCGTGCTCAGCATTGGCTTACCCCAGTCTTTAGCGCACACAATATGTCTGCAGGTTTCGTCGACTCGGTAGTCCTCGAGCAGAACTCGACCGTGCGTATGTCACACACCTCCATCACTCTTCTCATGCCACCCTCACTGACGCACCTATCCCAGCACTCTTCTTTCTCGGGCTTCAGCACATGCACTGCATCTCACATCCACGCCTACCTTGCAACGGTACACTGCCGCGAACGGGACGCTCTGCCAGACAGACACCCAGATGTTCGTGGACCCAGACAACTCAAGCGCGACCGTAGGGATCATGTTTCCGAACCGTCGAGCTGTCTTCGACGGAAGTGAGTTTGACGACGCGGTGAAAGCACTCAGGGAGGAGGGTCCGAAGGTCATGATACGGAACTCCCCTGGGGCTCTCCGCAAGCGGGCCAAAGGAGGCCTCGGGCTCTAAGTTATGGCGTGTCACAAGCGTCTGGAGTATTCTCATGTGTTCGTCCCATCATAGCAACCCTATGTTCCCCATTATTTTCAGAAAGCCGTCCCATCGCTGTATTTATGTTGTTGTGGAATATGTATATCGGAAATCTGTGTCATTCACTTCATCGCTCTCGTGGGGGGCTCCTTTTGCGTCCAGTATTAATTGTTGAACTTAGTGTGAAACTCGAATAATTTGAGAATTTCACCCGATCGAGCATCACGCGAGAAAGGAAGAGCAAACACGTATATATAGTCGAGGACCGCGGGTAATAATACACAGCAGACCGATAGGACCAGAGACAAGAGCACGATAGGCAGAAGCCAGATATAAAAACATGTCTACCAGAGGCCGAGTTACAACCGGTGCGGAGCATCCGCGCGATTACTTGCCAACCTTGAACGGCGGGGGACTTTAAATTTGCATTAGTTGACAGGAATCGGAAGCAATTCACGCGAGCGACGTACATGCGAGCGACAGAAGTCGCGGGGCCGGGGACGGAGGCGAGCGTCGGGAACGGAGTGGAGGCGCACTGTGAATGGAGAGTGAAAAAAAGTAATCAGAGAGAGGAGACAGCAAAACATACTGCCTGCTCGACGTCCTTGTTCGACTTGCCAGCGGGGAAGCGTGTCGCACCGAAGTTCTGGGGCTTGGGGGCGGGGATGTGACGTCGGAGCAGTCGATCAGGCTGTCCATGTCTTGGCCGAGAGTAGCGATGGCGGTGAAGATGAAACTGGAAGTCGTCCTGGAGCTTAGTCTGGTTGTCTGTAATCGAAATATGTGAGTGAACTGGCCGTGGGAAAGTGGACGGAAGTGTACGCACTGACGAAGGACTGCCACTCGCAGGCGGTACGGGAGTCCCGGCAAAGTTGTGGTCGGACTGGAGGCGGATCTCACCAGGGAGTGCAGACTCAACCTCGCCTTGGTTGCCACCGGATCTGGAGTATGATTTTAGTATGGTTTTGTCTTGAGGAATGATGTTGCGTACCCAGGGAAGAGTACACCACGGAGCTGAGTGTCCAAGAAGAACTGGCCGTCGAATTGCTGGGGAGTGGAGTCGAACGGAAGACTGCGACAGTTTGGGTCGACGTCGTTGGAGGCGGCGATGGTGTGTGGCTAGCGTATTCCATCTGTCAGTCGTGGACTCAACTGACTGGAGATTTTACGTACGCGGAAAGCATCCAGACGGTCTCGAGCTCATCAAACTGGCCGGCGTCGTTGGTACGAGCAAGAATTTGGTCGACGGTGTCTGGATGTGCCAGGTTAATCAAAAACTCTCATCTAGACTCCAGAAAAGGACTCACGGAAAGGCTCAGGAACGAGACCATCGGGAGCAGCCTTGGTTGCTATCGGTGTAAGTAATCAGCTCATGCGTGTGCAGAGTTAAAAGGCAATACATACTACCAACTTTGCGTCCAATGAAGAACTGCATCTCGGGGGCACCAGCAAACAGTTGCTCACGGCAACAGCGCCAGCGAATGGGATGAAGTCAGCGGGGTTGACACCGTGCTTCTGGACGAAAGGCTTCTCCAAAGCCACGACATCGTCGAGACCGATGTTAGGTGTGGAAAGCAGTCTCGATGGTGTCGAGAACAGCATGATAGAGCCGTCAGCCACCTCCGCCACTGTAGTTGACCTGTTAGGAATAATGTATTGATACGGAAATGGGTAAACATACCCGAACTGGCCGCGAGCCTCCATTGCTGGGGAAATTGCGATACCGTCGTGGAAGACGAGGCGGAGAGCCTCGTGAGCCTCGGCGTTGCACTGGCCACCGGCAAACATGTTTGTTCTGCTGGATGTCCTCGAGAACGGGGAACCAAGCACAGCAGGCAGCGTTTGCTACCGTCTGTCCTGTCGAGCATGTCGCTCGCTTCTCAACAACAGCGGCTGTTCACGATGTGAGCGGGTGGTTCAAAGCTGGGCGATGAAACAACTTACTCTGAGCGAGAAGAGCGGCCGACACGGCGATGAGGAGTTGCTTGAAAGCCATGGCTTGTCGAGGAGATGCCTAGAGGTGTCGATGTCTAGAGGATGTCGATGACCTGAGGTTTGTCTGTCTGCTCAGCGTTGCCTTTATACTCCCAAGGACGTCGGGACTATTTCACCAAGTCGCTGCCCAGACCGCTTGCGGTACTCAACTCTGCATACAATCGAGCGAGGAGCCCACAGAAAGTGAATCTGAAATGCAGAGCGTGTAAGAAAAATCATCGGGCGTTGACATATTGCAACGGCCCCCGCATACGACGCAAGGGCACGGATGATCGTTCATCGTGACATGTTCGCCAGTGAATTGTGCGGGCGGGGAGCATGGCTTACGCTGTACGCGGGCGTGGTATCGACGACGACGGCTCTCGATCGCGCGTGGACAGCAACTGCCTAATCCGCTCGTGCCAAGACCTGCCAAATGATAATCGATGTCGAGTACGCTCTCATGATTGAAACATACCAACCATTGTACTACATTTGAAACCCGTGTTAGACGCACTCTATTGGACGCAATGCCTTTGACAGGGGCCACGTGATGAGCACGCACAGTACCCAATGTATTGGCTCTATAGAGACACTCCCTCGGTTATGGTTTGACTTGCATGGGAAAGTGTTCATTAAAGCACGTAGGCTTTGGTGCGTTCTGTGAAATTGTGCTCTGATATATAAAATATCAGCTGGCGGGTAGAATGTGCAGATCAGTTATAGTCGACCACTCGTCGGATAGCGAGCCCTAAAGATAAACAACAAGTGCGTACCGTTCCTTCTACGAAATCAAACCGTAATAAGTGAGGCAGGGGTCTATGTTCTCTTCTTCAGCGGGGCCGAGTTGGTGAGATTTCCGCTGGCTTGTGTGGGCGCAGTGCCTAGGTCGGCGGCTCGGCGAGAAAAATGCCTCATTGGACGGGTGCAATGCTGAGTTCCTAATCCGACGGACGTTAACCGGGTAAACACGTGTAGCGAATGGGAAAAGCTCGGTTTCATAACTCCCCGGAACGGCGGGAGCTAAAGCCATGGTCAGCGGCGGACCGATTCCCACGTTCTTGGCCCGGATTCTCAGCGTACTGAGAACATGTCGCCCACCTCAGCCGTGCCTACACCTTTTACCAAGGCTGGGACAAGGTTGTGAGAGGGGGTCGAGTCGATACCAACTTGAGTGCACCGGTGCTAATTCCAAGAAAGGCCAGAAAGACTCAGCAACTCTGAAGTCGGTGTGGGAGGTCACCAGGCGCGGGCCTCAAACCGCGGGGTCGGAATGGGAAAGAAAGCTTTTAGTGACCTGAGTATCCGGGTCATCAATACCGCAGGTTTGCAGACAAATCACGTCGAAGTAAATGACATGACCCCCTCTTGCGTTATTCCACCTAGAACGGCGAGGGCCACGTTCCCCAAGCAAAAATCGCGCGACGCATCGCCCGCACATACGCGACGTTCATGTCTAGGACTTCCATTCGTTTCAGGTAGGGTGTCCCAGTGTATGCGTATGTTCACCAGATGTCCACGGCTACCGTGCTTCTGTGCTATATTTATCGCACACTTCACCATCTAACGACATAGACCACCTTATCAGTTGACCGTTTGGAGCCTTGGATCGAGATTGCTAGACACACCTGGTCGCGCCGGCACTGAGGTATCTGAGATAGTGGGTCAATGTCGAGTGGCCCTGCGGACGCACATGCTGAGAGCTCAAGACTCACATGCGACATCTGGGCCACGGAAGGCGATAGTACCAGCTGCTGATACCATGGCTTGATATGTTCGAAGCTTCATCGTCCACTACGACCTTAGTCTGCATGGGCAACCCAGCATTTGCGTCAGCAAATTTGTGGAGGGATAAAGTGAGCGCGCTTCGACTCTGCAGTCCGCCTGGCCACAAACTCGAGAGTAAACTTTTCAAGTTTGCCGATGAGCTGAAAGGCGAAAAATGAGACCATTGTGAGTGCATCGACCGCGGCGTCCGAGGACTCCTATGGCTTACACGTTTATTGTGTCGTCTAGATCTGTTTCTACAGGATGAATCCATTGACAGAGTGTTCATGGGGTCGATCATTGGGTATTCCTCGGGTTCATGTCCGCTGAATTTCTCAGTATTTGGCGTAAAAGCATCGAACATAACGAGCCCTAAGCCTTCAGGGCTTTGAGCCAAATGGGCGTATGAGGCCGTTCGTGATCCAAGTTCCGATGATATCGTACAATCTACACCGTTCTACGTATTTCGTTCGTGTCTGATCGTGAGCGCGACCGCACAATGATTGAGAAAGGTGTAGGTCGCCCGGCGGCTACTGGTGAGCGATTTGAGCCCGAAATGAGAGCATAGAACTTCTGACCGAGCAGAGCATTTAATGATTTATGAAAAGCTAGAGGGAAAAACGTCAAAATCAGCCAAATAAACCCTGAAACCGAGCATAGACTTGCCGAGATAGGGCGAAACTTCGCGACCGTGTCATCGTTCCACCAGCGAGGTACGAGCAACACCGCGGCGGGCATTGGAAAGTCATGAGATGAATGACTCACGACGCTTCCATCATGATGTTTTTAAGGCGAGAGACTTGTATGAATCTCGTCCAAGGTCCGTAGGTGATGCAACTTGGCCCAATGACGCTAATCTTGCGCTGGAGGGATAATCGCCGTTATAGGGCGTAGGAAAGTATCTCACGAAATCAAGTCGCGTATTGCCGATTTGTCACTTCCGTATCAAAGAGAATAAGATGGTTTGATGAGTTCATAAGTGCGAGGTCGTGGATGTATAGAAAGCAGTCGAAGCCGGGACCAGGAGTAAAATTAACCGCCATCAAAGTCATCATTCATGCCGAGAGATGCCGAAGCCACAACGCCTCGGCTTGCCATATCTGAGGAGTGCAAGCTGTCTGCAAGAGACGAAGGGCAATACGACTTTCAAGCAGGCAGAAAAGAAGCAGAATAACTGTATATATTCATGCTGGCAATGCACGTGATTATACGCGGCACACCAGCAGAGCGCATGTACATCTCGCAGCAGAACAAACAAAACCTGTCTACGGTGGAGAGAAGGAACACAAGTGTCGCTTATGCGCCAGGGGGAGGCGGGCTGGACGGCAAGCTCGTGAGAGATGTTCAGCGAAAGTGAGATAAAGAGACATACATGCGAGCGACGGAAGTAGCGGGGCCGGGGACGGTGGCCAGAGTGGGGAACGGCGTCGAGGCGCACTATGATCGTCACGTCAGCTGAGGCTGTGTTGGGAACCATGAGGAGACGTACTGCCTGCTCAATGTCCTTGTTCGTCTTGCCAGCGGGGAAGCGGGTCGCGCCGAAGTTCTGAGGCTTGGGGGCGGGGATGACGTCGGAGCAGTCGATCAGGCTGTCCATATCTTGGCCGAGGGTCGCGAGCGCGGTGAAGATGAACTGGAAATCTTCCTGCAGCTTCGTCTGGTTGTCTGCAACGATAAAGGTTAGCGGTCGGAGCAGGGGCTAGACAGACAGTATTGTACGCACTGACGAAAGACTGCCATTCGCATGCGGTGCGGGAGTCGCGGGCGAAGAGGTGGTCGGACTGAAGGCGGATCTCGCCGGCAAGCGCAGACTCGACCTCACCCTGGTTTCCGCCGGAGCTAAAGAGGCACATGAGTATATCTCATCGCCCATGCCAGTGCGGCTGTACGTACCCTGGGAAGAGTCACACCGCGAAGCTGGGTGTCGAGGAAGAATTGACCGTCGAACTGTTGAGGGGTGGAGTCAAACGGAAGACCTTGGACGGTGGGGTCTACATCATTGGCGGCAGCAATGGTGTGGCTAAGATCGAGGTCTTAGCTAGAGACTCGAACAAGCAGGCAAACAAGTACGTACGCGGACAACATCCCAAAACGGGTCTCGAGCTCATCGAACTGGCCAGCGTCGTTGGTGCGAGCAAGGATTTGATCTATGGTGTCTGTTTGCCGCGTTTGTTAGCAGATGAATGAAGCGCTCTAGTTATCTACTCACGGAAGGGCTCCGGCACAAGTCCATCAGGAGCGGCCTGAGTAGCTGTACCACAGAAATGAGCAAACAGCTTGGGATTTTGAACTACCGGGTAGAACTCACCAACTTTACGACCGGCGAAGAATTGCATCTCGGGCGCGCCCGCACAGTTGCTGACAGCCACGGCACCGGCGAAAGGAATGAAGTCGGCGGGGTTGACATTGTGCTTCTGGACGAAGGGCTTCTGCAGCTTCACAATCTCGTCGAGGCCGATGTTCGGGTGGAAAGCGGTCTCGATCTCGTCGAAGAGCATGATCGAGCCGTCAGCTCCGCCACCACTGAGGTCGGAGTTCAGTATTGTGGAGTGGAACAAGATATGTAATACTTACCCAAACTGGGCCGCGAGCCTCCATGGCGGGAGAGATGGCGATACTGTCGTGGAAAACGAGACGAAGAGACTCGTGCGCCTCCGCATTGCACTCGCCACCGGGCAAACATGTTCTGTTGGATGTCCTCGAGGACAGGGAACCATGCGCAGCAAGCAGCATTCGACACAGTTTGGCCCGTAGAGCACGTCGCACCGCTTGTTGACAACAGCGGCTATTAAAGAAAATGAGAATCTATTGCGTTGGTAGGTTGAGACTGAGGCAGCCATACCTTGGGCGAGGAGAGCGGCGGAAACGGCGGTGAGCAATTGCTTGAAAGCCATGGCTGGTCGAGGAGAGGTATGGAGGAGTCGAGGTCTGAAGGATGTCGAGGTCCTGGAGCTCCCCGGTGTGCTCTACATCGCCTTTATACCACCTCCACCACCGGCGGTATTTTACAACGATGCTGCCTTGCCGCTTGACATAGCCGAAGACGTGTGCGGAGACACTCTGTTGAGCGCGACGCGAGTGAGGCTGAAAGAAAAGACCGTGTGAGAGACAAATACAGCAGTCGCTGTCAACGACTGACCAACGTGCGGAGACGGGTGATTTTTTCACGGTCGGCATCCTTGCCAGTCAATTCAACTCCAAGACGCGCGGGGCGAGGGGAGTGTGAAAGCGGCCCCGACGTCGGGGTACACTCGCTTTGCATGAGTACCGACAACAGCGAACTGTATAACCAGTAGTGTTGTCAGCGGAGCCGTTCTGGTTGATACTCTCTCATGATGGAAAACCTACGAACGGGTACAACAGCAAAGGCAGAGAGGCCTGGGAAAATCTGATTGGCGGTTACAGCCCGAAAGGGAGAGCCTGTGAGGCCTATGTTGAACAACGTGTTGTGTTGGCTGGTCGGTTTCCACCGTCATTTGTCGCTTGACTCGCGTGGGAGCTGATTCTCGAAGAGACGGCTGTCCGACATACTGCTGGTCACTGTAAAGGTTTCATTGTTTCAACAATACGAAGAACGGATTTGAGCGATCTGAAGACCAACCTTCACGTAGTAGACGTTCATTGAGACGATAATTATAATGAAGAAGCTACGAATCAAAATCGAGAATTTCCAGCGCCCGGAACCGAACTTTTGGCGTGAGAAGCCAGTGCGTCAACTTTGCCGCCGTGCCTAGGACGAACACCCCGCTTCTTCAAAATCTTCACTCAGCTGCGGGAGCAGCGAAGGCCGGTGTTCATCAAAGCCACTCTTATGTCTATTTGGTAGCGAATGGGGGTTGCGCGGTTTCAAAGGTCGCCGGAGCCGCGAAGCCTGAAAACTAACGACCTATCGGGCCTTGATTCTCGCACGACCGAGATCCGGATTCTCAGCGCTTTGGGAATTTGAGTTCATCGCCGCCGCGGTGATGCTCCCGCACGTCCTCAGATTGGGATAACAGTGCGTGCGGAGAGGCTCGCCAAACGAGACGGGCAACCCATCGCCGCCCGAACCCACAGAGGGCAGGAAGATGCAGTCGACTAAAAACTGAGTCATAGTCTCACGCGTCAGCCTTTTGCTCGGTGGCCCCCCCCCCCGGTACTAGGAGGACAAATGTAGCATACCCGAAAAGAGCCAGTTAAGCATTTCAATGAGTAAGCCCTGGGGACGCACGTATCCTGAGCAGTGACAACAAGATTCACGCATACATGTATCATGATCAGTGAAATGAACGACTGAGTAGAGAGTAAGCATTCATACGAACATAGGACGAATGAACAAGTTCACGCACCAAGAACAGCGTGCAAAACCCGCGCCCCGCATCTGAGTAGATCCAGACGCGCGGCGGGATGACACGGCTCAACCCCCACGACGAATACTGCGCCTCCGCAACGCCGTTACCGCTGTCTTCACCAAGTAGGGGGTCTTTTGTCCCGTGCGCGGCGGCTCTTGTAGGACACTCTTGGGATCGGGGCCAGATGTGCCACGTATACCTGGTCGCACTGGTGGACAACGGCACTTCAAAAACTGGCTTGGCGAGGTCAGTTAGGGACCCACGTAAATGCAAACTGAACGCACCATGTACACACCGACGCCTCTACTGCCATTCAAAGAGCCGCTGAAGAATGCGACGTTTTCCCGCTTCGGAGCCGTAAGATACGTGATGGACGCATAGATCTTGATATATATGTATTCCCATAGCAAGGTTTTCGTGACTGCTGTCTATTGTAGTCAGCTGAAGTCGGCGCATATGGACGGAATATGCGCCATATATCGAAGGTTTGCATCCCTCTAGACGTATAAGCATGTGGTACTCTGCGTGAAATTGACTCTGATATGGCTGTTTGCTTCGTATTATCTGCGTGGAGCATGTATTTGAGTTGGCAGCATGAGCATGTTAGCGGCAGCCTTGTGTCATGTCCCTAGGCACTGAAATGTGGAAAATCGGTCTGTCATAGGAAGATGAGGCGCATAACAAGTTGGAAAGGGAAGGATACGCACCGATCATATGAATCGTTCAGCGAGATTCTCATAATTACAGGTAAACGGTTTCCCCAGTGAAGCGTCTCGCTCGAAGTCCTTCTGAAGGACGTAGCCTCGAAGTCCGTCACGACGACTCGTTTTGATAGACACGCGACACGCTGGGAGGCACCCAAATGGTAACATATCAACAGGAGTAAAATAAGTTGCATTGACGCAAGGGACAGGCATAACGTGAGCGATGAGAATAAAATCGTGGAGGAGGTTGTGGATAAGGTCGGACCTGGTCGACTTTTACGGTCAGTCTCATCAGCCCGTCACGGATACGGCCGAGCGGGGTTCGCGCCACGAAGCCCCCGGTTACCCCTTCGCAGAACGCGCGCTCGCTCCGGGTATGCTCCCTTCCCCACTACCACGACCAGATCAAGAATAATTCACTCATTCACGCTTCACTTCAATTACACTTGGCATCGGCAAGACAACACATATGCTACAGGCGGCTGGCTTCAGTAAAGAAAGGGGACGAGGGTATCAAAACGCGGCCTGGGTATATGAAACGAACGCTTGACTGGAACGGACACTGGTCCTTCATGACTGGAACGCAAAGGTCTTCAACCACATGTGTGAGCTCATGAGGACAAAAACATTGTCTGCAAGACTTACTGCGAGCTCTACGTTTCCAAACTCGCCCTGGAACGCGCCGACGTCACCAAGAAGGACGAACACACCCTCGTTGGCGGCGTAGGCCAAGGTTGTCGCCGAGGCTCGCTGTGTGCGAATTAAATTTAGATGTAAAACAAATAGAGGTGGGCTTACATCCGTCTGCGTTGATCCACTGAGCCTGAAGGTTGCCGCCGTTGAAAGACCAGATCGCGCTTTCGGCCGACTCGGGGAAGCCAGTCGCTGCCGTGAAGGAGTTCGCTACGTCCTGAGGAGGGTCGTGCGGGCCGCGCTCAACGTGGGATATCATCAGCCGAACGCCAGCCGTTTGAGGATAGAGACCACTTACTCTGGGCGACACCGCCGAGGTACGCGTAAGTTGAACGAGCCGGCGCGCAGGTCCGCCCCCTGGTTTGCGAAGCCTTGGATACCGCCAACGTACGGGAACGCCTTGAATCCATTCTGTGGCCATGTCAGCTCTATGGCGTCACGAATACAAAGAAACACACGACGTACAGTGGAGACGAGATCAAATGGTGCACCCGCGCAGTCGTTGACCGTGACGCTGAGCGCATCGCTACGGTTCGTCGTGTACCCCGTACTCCCCATACTGATTCCCTCCCATTGCCAACGTAGCCATCCAAACCGGTTCCCGTGACGTGGATTACACCCGTACGGGGCGCGCACCCGCCTGTGCCGGCGGCGTTCGCGGTGGCTGGCCTTGCCAGAGGGACGAGCGCGCGGGCGACCGGTCCTATCTACAAACCCCTCAGCTTCCTTGCCTGAGGCATATCAAGAGGTCGACGCTGGAAGACTTAGCCTGCTTGCCGGCGGAAATGAGGCTTGTTGAGAGGGAGGCCCATTGCCAATCTTCTCTGCGTTTGTAAGCCGTCTCTCAAGCTTGTTCAGTGCCATGCCGTGCCTCCCAGACGGAGGGTTGAGCGGGCCCGCTGGCGTCCGAGCCTCGAGCTCGCTCGTGGGATGGGTCCCGTCATCATAGGGTTTAGCCAGCGTGCCGGTGACAACAGCGGCGAGTGCAAGGAATCGGAGGAAGGAGGATGTCATCGTGGATATCGTGGGGGAGCTGTAAACTATCCTGTTCGTGTTTGAAGCGAAATATAAAAGCGACTGAGCGTGGTCAGCCGCAGTGGAGTATCAAAAAGCGTGAGGTGTCGTAGGACTGTGGTGGCTGACCGAGGTCGGCTGGTGGTGGGCTGGTCGAGAGTGGGGGTTCTGAAGCAACAGTCAGATGCAGAAAACGAGGCGAACACAAACGGGCTTAAGTATGGTCTCACCGAAAATGGAAAGGGTTGAGAAGAGGTGGTGCTGGTGAACGAGAAGCTCGCTCAATGTGGAATGTTTACCTGCCGCATTCGGATGTTTTGGGCAGCCGATTTGTGATATTTGTGCCACACACTCGATCGCTGTAGCGTCAAAACGAGGTCGTATAACGAAAACTGATAAGGCCGTCATAAGGCGATACCCGAGCTACGGTTATAGTACAAGCATACCACACTCTACAGAATACAGGTAAAAAAAAAGGGATACCATTGCGAGAATCGGGCCGTCGAGGTTCATACCGTGTTGACCGTGAAGCCATGTCTTCCGACTGGCATGTCCGAGCCGTATTGAGTTTAGGCACCCGGGGGAGGGGGGCTGAACGACGGACAGTGTGAGACAAAACGGTCAAAACAAACATGCAACACACAAGAATAACATACATGCGGGCAACCGAGTGGCGGGTCCGGGGACAGTCGTGAGCGTTGGGGAAGGGAGTTTGCAAGCGCACTGAACAAAGTGTTTGTTCAATTTAACTTGGCTGAAGCAGCGGCGAGAGTACATACAGCCAGCCTCAATGTCGGACATCTTCTTGCCAGCGGGGAGGAACGAGTTCACGTTGGTGAGGGGCTTGGGCTCGGGGAGCAAACTAGTCGGAGCAGTCAACGAACGTGAGCGCGTCCCAGTGTCTTGGCCAAGGGTAGCAATAGCCGTGAAGATGAACTGGAAGTCGGACTGGAGCTTCGTTTGGTTGCCTACAGTGACAAATGAGAGGGTGTTGAGAGTCAAAGAAGAATGTTACACGTACTGCACACGAAAAAAGATTGCCACTCGCAGCAGCAGACGAGGATCGCGGGCAATCAAGAAGTCGGATTGGAGACGGAGCTCGCCGGCAAGCGCGGACTCAACTTTCACCCTGGTTGGGTCCAGATCTGTGCAAAGAGTCGTGAGTCATGAGTTCTCGTTTGTCACATAAGACGAGAGAACGTACCCGGGGAAAGCAGTGCCCTGCAGCTGGGTCTCGACAAAGAACTGACCATCGAAGAGGTTTGGGGTAGAGTCGAACGGCAAACCGTTTGCGCGTCGGGGTCGACGTCGTTAGCAGCGGCGACGGAGTGGCTAGGCGTAGAATGAGCCCGTCGCTCCCTCTATCAAGAGCAGATAGACGTACGCGGAGAGAGCCCAAACGGTCTCGAGCTCGTCAAACTGGCCGGCATCAGCCATGCGAGCAAGAATCTGATCGACAGTGTCTGTTTGTCCTGTTAGACGTTGGATCGAAAGGAGAAGAAGGAGCCTTACGGAAGGGCTCGGGCACGAGGCCATCGGGGGCAGCCTGGGTCGCTTTTTCATCGCAGGCATCAATAAACATGATCAGGGGCTACCACAATAGAGAGGCTTACGTGGGGCACGACCGATGAAGAAACTGCATCTCAGGGGCACCCGCGCAGTTGCTGAGCGCGCACGGCACCGGCAAAGGCGATGAAGTCGCCGGGCGTGACACCGTGCTTCTGGACGAAGGGCTTCTGGAGTTTGACGATCTCGTCGAGGCCAATGTTGGGGTGGAAGTTGGTCTCAATGTCGTCGAAGACCATGATGGAGCCGTCGGATCCGCCGCCACTAGGGGGTTTGTGAGCATTGAGACGGAAGGTCCACGGAGGGAGGACTTACCCGAACTGGCCCTGAGCCTCGAGGGCGGGCGAGATAGCGATACCGTCGTGGAAGACGAGACGTAGAGACTCATGTGCTCGGCACCACATTGTGCGCCGTTTGAACAGGTTCTCTTGGATGTCGCTCAGGACGGTGAACCACGAGCAGCACGCCGCGTCAGAGACGGTCTTGCCGTTCGAGCAGGTCGCGCGTTTCTGGACCGTTGCACCTGACAATGAACCGTCAGTAAACAGCCATTGACGTTGAACTGATATGAAAGCACCTTGGGTGAGGGTGACGGCAATGAGAGAGGGCGGCGAGGAGCTGTTTGAAGGCCATTGCTGAGTGGTTGGACCAAGCTGAGCTGGAAAGGTCGTAAGACGAGAGGAAGAGTGTGTCCTGCCCTCTGCTCTTCCAAGGTCCATTACGCTTTTATATCTTCACGAGCTAAGGCCCTGCACCAGCCCTAGCTATCGAGTTTTTTTCGTGTCTATCTGCCAACGTAAGGCCGAGGTTCTGATTTCCCTACACACCATATGGCCGGGAAACGAACTTCGCGTGTAGACGAGCGATGAGCGCAACGCTGTGAACGGCGTCCAGTTCCAAGGGCTGGGGGGGGGGGGGGGGTATCACTCCAAGAGCTGGGGGTGGGTATTGGCAGTTGTCTTTGGACATAGGATGCTCGAACCGAGTTTAGGGCTCCAACTATGTTTCAAGCCGAGAACGCCGTACGGTGAAGTCTTGTATTTGACGAGATGTAGCTGCCATTGTGTGGTGACAATTCTACACCTACACTTAATGCCAAGGAGCGGCAGTCGGATATGTTGTTATCATCTACAACCGGTAGTAAATGAGCACTGAGCCGTTGAATAGCTGGAAATAGATGAGGCTGACGGACGTACCATGGATTACAAAGGAAGATTGATGTTCAACCGGGGGAGCGGGCAAGCACTCGTTTGGTGTCGGCGGCACCGCTACCGCGAAAGCACCCATGATCACTCGAACGTAAGCGAGACTGTAACATTGTGGGATCGCATGAAATCTTTGAGTGTAGCTGTGAATTATGATACTCAGCTTTCTACTTTTGTCAGACGTATGAACAGCCTTACTACACTGGCCCAAATTCTTGCCAACCGACGTCTTACCGCGCAGGGGAATAAAGCCCGCGCCGAGAGCTTGTCATTTACCAAGTCCGCGGCAAGGTTCCCGAAGTACCTCTAGGTAAACGCCGTTTAGGACACGGACGGTAGTCTGAGCAGCCGTCTCTCTGCTTTCGGTCCCGTTCGCCAACCGCCCCTCGCGTTCCCGTACCGTAGCGGCAAGGTCAGCGTCGGACCAGCCACTTCGCCGAGTGCATGTTCCAATGAGAAGCGTGACCATTCGCAGGGGGCGGTTGCAGTGTCACCGACAGGCTGTGAAACATCTCGTCAATATTCCCATCACACTCGTGCGGAACCGAGGATTTTTCTCACCCCGTGTCGAGAAATTAGGACACGCTTATCTCGCCGGCGCTGGACGCGAAGCATGGGCACCGCACAGGTATGGGCAAGGCTCGTGAAAGTTGGCCGCTGTTCAGAGAGATGCGTGTTTATTTTTGACGCTTCATTGGACCAAGCCGCGACCGTTTTTTTGCCCAGTTTCGAGTTTCTCGGGCTGATGAACTTGATGCCGGTTTAACGATTTATTTTGTGGGACAAATTTTTCCCCCCCCCCCCCGCTGCTACGATGGCAGCTGCGGGATTAACAATGACTGGTGGCAAGGTCGGGTGTATCAAATAGGCCACCGGAGTCACCCTCACGCCATACTCTGGTATGTGGGCTTGACTTTCAGAGAAGAGGGTCAAGCCCTAGCGTTGGTGTCAGAGATTCGCGGCGCCACGTGTAATGTGCGTCTGTGTCAGCTTTACTCCCGAAGCGTCGTGGCATGTTTTTTTCTCCCCAGGGTGGGGCCATCCACCTCTATATGTGCCTGGGCGGAGATATTGTACATAGATTGAATCCCACGCACATGACCGCCACGTTACGTAATTAGTTCAGAAGTGTTCAATCGTATGGGTATCGACCTGGTCCGTTCTTCGGGGAGATGCGGAATACAAGACAATAACCTCCGCTGGATATGCTGGCTTTCATCAGTTTATCCCCCACCAGCGTGCCGTAGCCTACATCCAGGCAGCCAATTGGACGTACGCGAGCATGCCTCATACCCCCACGAGCTTCACGCCTTGGGACGCCAACTCGAGCAACTCATCTCCGTGAATCCAAAGTTACTAATCTGTCCTCCAGGCCCTCCGCCGTCCCACTTCGCATCCTCCGCGGACGTTGAGGTGACGCTGAGCCCTACGGGTACGCGAGCCCTAGGGTTTAACGCCCGTACCCTTTGGCTTGAAGCTTGGACTTTCCTCTCGTTTTCGATGGCTTGAAGAGTGAGAGTTTACCACCAGCAGAGTCCACTTGCTGACTGACCCTTGAGATCGGTGCCATACCCCAGGGGGAACGAACGGCACGAATGGAACCGCATGCCAGCTAAACGGTATGCGCAGCTGCCAATTACGCTTGTGTGCCTTGACGTGAGGAAGGAATCCGTGACTCCCGAGGGGGGCTGCATTGGTTTGAGCATGGACGTATCGTTTCGGTGGTCAACCACCCTCCAATCGACCTTTCTACACCGTGGGGATCTCGCAGAGCATACTGCCATATCGAGTGACGAAGTTTCGGTTCGCTCCAAGGGCCTTTGGGCATGGTTATATGTCGTCGTGTGCGTAACGGGCAGTCCGATTCAGGTTTATGGCACTTGTCGCTCAGTACCACGTAAAGAGTGCAGACGTTTCGGCCCCTACAGCCGAGCTCAGCCCAATGTCTGCAAACTCGTAGATGACTTACATATTATCGCGAATGCTTCGAGTGTCCGGAGCGTGCTTAAGCTTACACTTCCCTCCATCTTCGCAACCGTCGTGATTGTAGGCGCGGCAAGGGGGGGTACCGTCTCCTTCGTGCTCGAAGTCGCTCGTCTCTGACAGAAATGGGGTCTCCAGCTCCGAGGTCTAGCGGTTCTGAGGTGGGAAGTGGGTAGCCAAGCGAATCAATATCGTTGTCTGCATCTTCGCCGTTGCAGTCATCTTCGTCAAATTCCACTTGAGAGCGTATTTCTTCCAGTTCGCGCATTGCTTCCACGCAGGTTGGTGTCCCTCGGCGAGCACAATTGTAAGATCTAGACGATATGAGAGGCGATAGAAACAGTAGGGCTTTTCAAGATAGACGTACCTGTAGCGGCACCCTTGTAGTGCCTCTGCCATTTCGATGCCATTGCCCGCCTATATCGTGCCGTGTCTAGCTTGGGAGTCCTGCATCAGAGACGTGCCTCCAGCGGCATATTCTGCGTCTTTAACAATCGTGTATGAAGCTTTTTGAGCATAGTTCACGTAGTACTTGTGCACCACTCACCGCTCGACTTTGAGGTAGGCCGCTGCAAGATTGTTTATGTATACGAGACGCGGCCCGTACGTCGTCACGGCAACGTTCATAGGCCTTAAACCGCGTCCGCGTAGCGTGCCATCTAACGAAAGCTCCTATTTGTATTGCCCTTTAAGCAATGTTTAGAGCGAATTCATACACTACACTCCATGGACTTGGCGCACCTCGTCTTTGAATGCATCTGCACGGCGCCGTTTATCATCACGGATGGTAGCTCGTTTGAGCAGTTTTTTTGAGCAAATCGTGCCGAGCATTCACCAGACAAGAGAAGGATTGGGAGTGTTGGAAGACCGAGTCTGCTGTACGTTCTTTCCGCGGCTGGACATGTTACAGAAGAGAGCCCAGTGGCGGTTGAACCGAAGGACTTCAATCATGGTCTTCGAGAGGATATTCGCGAATAATTCGCGCGCCCGAGCGTTCGGGTAAAAACACATGACGGAAGAACATTCCCCACACCCTAACCCAAGTTTGATGGCCCTAGACTTTCACCTGCGCGTCGTGGCAGGCTTGTCTCTGGCTTGTCTGCGAGCCGCGCTTTCTACCATAATAAAGTCCTCATCGTTTAACATTTCTGACCTGGTCTCACCGCTGCAGCTATCGACACGAGATCCGTGCGGCTCCCCTTTACGAGGCGCTTGACTGGGGGTTGAATGTAAATCCGACTTTTCATCCTCGTTTGAGCACCCTCAGTTCGAGAAAGAGGGTCATGTTGGACTAGTAAGTAGCCGGAATATTGACCGAGGGGGAAATCGAGGGTACTATGAGGTAAGATATCTATGGGCTCTTTGTTGAATACTCTTGAGCTGATAACGTCTATCAGAGCGTCTTCGCGTACCCCTAAGTTTCGCGTCAAATTGACGACGGGCATGAAATACAAAATAAGAGCAGACATGTGCACTCCCAATGCTTCTAAACCTCGAATTGGGAACCCTGAGCCTTGTGGCGTTCGCCTTCGCGACCAGAAGAAGACGCATACGGCGCTGTCTTCGCACGCCGCTCCCGCCACCTACGCAAGGACCTTTCGAGTCGGTTCTGCGTGCCCTTGTCGAATCAATTGGATCTAAATATAAGTCATGCTGTACGACGCGTGATGCCCTTTTACGTTGATTTTAGCCCACAGTAATATGAAAAGGTCGATCGGGGTTGTCAATCGAATGTAGAGACTTTGTAAGTACAATTATTCGCATAGTCACTGAGTCCTCCTCAAAACTTGGTCATTCAGTACAGCAGGTCGCGTGGACGCGTCCTTTGACCGGCGGGCGACTCCAATTGACCCATGCAACCACAAGACCTCCGGTCCCATCCCTGGTCTCGCACCTTGGATCTGGGGTCAAAGAGAGACTCTCACAAATGCCCCACCGCGGCTCCATGCAATGTGAACGAGCTAATCATAGCCAGCCAACGTCATCTTTGGTGAATTCATTCAGCGTGGGTACGGCTCTCAGTGCGCTGGGAATCCGGGCCTCGATCGTGTGAATCGAGGGGCCGCTCGCCATCCCGCTGTACAGGCTTCACGGTTCCGGCGATGGGTCAAACGTGCAATTCCTATTTGTGGGCCAAAAATAACTGGCATTGGCCGATAAACGTGAGCGTCATTGCATCCGTTAGTGGTCTTCTTCCGCTGACGCGCTTCCTAGTCTAGAGAGACGCACGCTCAAGCTTACTACAGACTTTTTTACCACTCCAGTCGGCACCGTCACGATGTGTCAGACTGGACTTATACGCCACCTTTGCTCGGTTTCCTCAGTGGAGTGATTTATCGGTTCGAGCATTGACAGTAGCGAGGTTTTGTCGGACGAGCCTTCTGGACTCGCTTTCTGACTGACATATGCAACCCCAGCGTACTAGTTCTTCGTCAAAACATAAGACGACGAATAAAACATGCCCACGCGAATCAGACTGCAGCCGAGAGCGTGGATCAATAGAGCCAAGACATTGGCAATGCATGGCAAACTTCGCAAGTGTGAAGACGACTCAGGCTGCCCAATCACGGTCTTACAGTATTAGCGCAAAACCGCGTATAATCCATTGGTATGTTTTCACTCATGAGAGTTCTCTTGACATGAATCTGTAGCTGATCAGGCTTGCAATACAGTACTCAGTACCCATCGCTCCTGCGCGACATAGATACCTCGCCCCCGGTACAGCGTTCACATCCACCATATACCGTGCGCTCATCCGCGCAATAGAATTGCAGGTATGATGAAGGCATTACAGTGTACGTGCCCTTTGCGTCGGGGTCGTGTTCAATAGCAAATGGCCTGTCCTCACTTACACGCCTTTTCATTCTAGGCTCACGCGTCGTAGGCGCGTCGTTTGCCTGTCTGTCATGCCGATCAGGTCGAACGGCAAGGCAGTTGCTCGTCGAATTGGCCCCCCGACGGTCGTTAAGGTATAAAGGCGGCGGCGGAGGGACGAGAAAGCCTCAGGACATCGACATCCTCCAGACCTCGACTCCTCTACTCATCTCCTCGACTAACCATGGCTTTCAAGCAACTTCTCATCGCCGTTTCCGCCGCCATCTTCGCTCAAGGTTCATTTTTGTTAGAACTCAATCGGTAGCGGAAGGTGCTAACACAACTTCACAGCCGCCGTCGTAAACAAGCGGCGTGCGACATGCTCAACGGGCCAGACGGTGTCCAACGCTGCTTGCTGCGCATGGTTCCCCGTCCTCGAGGACATCCAGCAGAACATGTTCGCCGGTGGCGAGTGTAACGCGGAGGCGCACGAGTCCCCTCCGTCTCGTCTTCCACGACGGTATTGCCATCTCTCCTGCCATGGAGGCTCGCGGGCCAGTTCGGTTGAGTTATCCGTTACTTCTCGATCTCACCGTGTCTGACTAGAAGCACAGTGGAGGAGGAGCTGACGGCTCCATCATCCTTTTCGACACCATCGAGACGGCATTCCACCCCAACATTGGCCTCGACGAGATCGTGAACATTCAAAAGCCGTTCATTTCCAAGCACAACGTTAGCCCTGCCGACTTCATCCCGTTCGCTGGTGCAGTCGCAGTCAGCAACTGCGCTGGGTGCTCCGGAGATGCGCGTTCTTCATCGGCCGTAAAGTCGGTATGTGGCTTTCGCGCTTTGTTTATCGAAACATGTATTCACACTTTTCGCGCGTAGCCACGCAGGCAGCTCCCGATGGCCTCGTACCTGAGCCGTTCCGTACGTCCCCTTTTCTCATATTCGGTGCCTTCTCTCACTGGCTGCAAATCCAGACACTGTCGACCAAAATTCTCGCCCGCACCAATGATGCCGGTCAATTCGACGAGCTCGAGACCGTCTGGATGCTTTCTGCGTACGTTCATTTCCTTCTACAGTCTAGCATACTCTGTCCTGACGCGAATATCAGTCACTCGATTGCCGCCGCCAACGATGTCGACCCCACCATTCAAGGTCTTCCTTTCGACTCTACTCCTCAGCAATTCGACGGCCAGTTCTTCCTCGACACCCAGCTTCGTGGTGTCCTCTTCCCCGGGTGTGTTACGTGACTTGCTATTAGCACGGACTTCGCTGACGAACTGCAATTAGCTCCGGTGGCAACCAAGGCGAGGTCGAGTCCGCGCTCCCCGGTGAAATCCGCCTCCAGTCCGACCACCTCATTGCCCGCGACTCTCGCACTGCTTGCGAGTGGCAGTCCTTCGTTAGTGCGTATACTTTGTTTTTCTTTCCACGGTTCCATTTCTTACAACATTGGTACAGACAACCAGACGAAGCTCCAGGAGGACTTCCAATTCATTTTCACCGCCATTGCGACCCTCGCCAGGACATGGACAGCCTGATCGACTGCTCCGACGTCATCCCCGCCCCCAAGCCTCAGAATTTCGGCGCGACCCGCTTCCCCGCTGGCAAGACCAACGCTGACATCGAGCAAGCGGTACGCAGCACGCTACGCTCGTTCTACCGCCATTATTGACCCGTAAACGTTACACAGTGCGCTTCCACCCCGTTCCCGACGCTCGCTACCGTGCCCGGCCCCGAGACATCGGTCGCTCGCATGTACGTCGCTATACGCTCTACGACCTTGTTCAGGGCTCGGCTGACCATCACTTTAGCCCCCCACCCCCTGGCGCATAAACACCAACCGCAGGATGCTCAGGCTCTGGTAAACCCTCGTCTACGGTAGAAATGTTCTGTTGTACTTTGTATCACGTTGTGTACTATTATTGCTACACTCTGTACCTGTGGCCTTTCGGTCCGTTGTGTATCAATACACACGGGTCCTGACTATACATACGGCTATTCACCATTTGCGGCTCCTTTTACGGAAGTGTTGCGGGGAGCATCTTCTAATGCCTCCTGACCACCAGTTGAGTAACTTTCTCACTTGGCTTTTTCGTACTGTGATTACTGGAGACTGGTTTTGGCGCAAAGGCTGGCTGCTTAGAGTGTCGTGTAACTAGCGGATGTGGGCCAATACTGGCTCAACCGATTCATGAATAATATTTCACAATTCATTTTTGCACACACTCACTGGGTCACATGCTTACCGGTAATTCACCAGGGTGAGCGAGCGAGCAGCCTCGGAGGGACCCCGGCGCTTGCCGGACGTCGAGTTCCAAGCTCGAAAGCGCCCGCCACCTTTCTGCTCGCAACTCCCATCCTCCATCCCCGCCGTCGTTCAACGAGAGAACGGCGGCTCCTGCCGCCCTTGTCTTTACGCGAGGGACCTCCTCTGGAGTCTTCCGAACCCCTCCCTACCTTTCTTTTCTCAACTCTCTTGCCACTTTCGCCCGCCCACTGTTGTTCAAACGCGCGCACCAACGACCTTGCCCTCAATGGCCGTATTCTTTCAGGCGCGACATCGACAGTCGGAGAAGGTCGCAGGAGGCTGGGGAAGGTGTGCATGGCAAACGTTTTAGCCTCGGGTGGATGTAAACGAGCCTGGGGGCTTGTTTGGACTTTGTACCAGGTGCGTCGCTGGTTCTCCCGCGCACAACGCCAGACTGAACTCGCGCGGACCGCGCCCTCAGCTCCGGGACGCCACATGCCCTCCAAGAGCGCGCGTATTCTCGGAAAAGGTACGTGATCTACACATTCTATGTTCTTTGTCCGCCGCCGCGAGCCTGCGAGCTCGACAACCTACGGTGCGTCCCCTCCCCTGCTACTTTACTAATTCCCTCGTTCGCAGGTCCCTCCCAAATGCAGAAGCGCACCTCGAAGACACCTGGGAGCAAAGACGGATTATATTTCTATTCGAATACCCCCAGACGCGTCAACGCGCCGCCAACCGCCGCTTGGTGGTGCATACAGGCCACGGATTGTTTCGCGCACAGCGTGCTCACCGACTACTTCGCAGTCGTGCATCCACGCCGGAGCCTCGCGCATGCCGGCCGCACAAGATTGCTAGGACACGAGCATGTCTACGGGGTATACATCACAAACCGCGAGGGACAGCCGCTACGCGCCATGGACACTCCGACGAGGACGGCCAAGACGCAACGAGGACATCACAACAATGACGGCCACGACGCGGCGAGTATATTCGCAATGAAACGGGGCCGACCAAGGAATTTCGGCCAGGATGTGACAAGCACAACGAGCGAGGCCGACGATGCTGTAGGCATTTAGTTGTGTGAGAGATACAACATGACATAGCTTAGGTGTGTGGCCTCGACACGACGGTCACACGCATGACGCGCGACGATGCAGGTGGGTCACCATGAACACGACATGGGTCACACGACAAAGAAAGACTCGGCGCGATGCGAACAGCCCGACTGGGACATTCCACGGCGCATTTGCCACAACGCGACGAGGACGGCACGGCGATGGGGGGATTTGCTGCGACAAGGCTGGACACGTCGCAACGAGGCGGGCCACAATGCGCTGAGAGCTGACCACGACGTGCACGAACACGATGCAACGTGGCCGGCGCGAATAGCACGGAACGAGACGAGCTGCGATGCGGACAGCCGCACGCTACATGGACTGCACGATGAGGACAATCATAGCGGGACGGCGACGGTATGACAAGGACAACCTCTACGGGGACAAACATGATGTGGAGAGGACGGCCGCAACGAGGACGGCCACAGCATGACAAGGCTGCACACAGCGCAACGTGGCCGCCCACAGCGCAACATGGCCGCCCACAGATTACCGTGAACAACCATAAACGACAAAGACGGCGCGTGGACAGCACGACGGCCGACGCACTGCGTGAAATGCCAGGTTGCGCATCTGTCGAATCTGTGAGAAACCTCCAGATTACGCATGGGTTTTGACACGGGCGACTCCAAGATTACACCAGTTGCGAATCTGATGCAAATGAGCAAGTTACTCGCAGAACACATTAGACCTAGGTTTAACAAACATTACGCCCAGGTGTAACCTCAGGGATGTGGGAAATACAGCTTGGGTTATTACTGATTATATAATATACAAATACACAATTCTTTCTTGCTTGTTGCCATCAATACCGTTGGCGTTGCTATTGGTGTTGGCGCCATTGTTTGTGCTCTATGCAGGTTGTTGTTGTTGCACAAAAATACATAGAAATTGCATAGATTTCATTGCTCTGACTGATATTGAATTATTTAGAGTTGTGTTTACTGCTACCATTACCATCTGGAGAATCCTCAAACACGAATTAGCATGAATTAATGGAAATCCCCTCGCAGGCTATATATCTAGAACAATCAGATGGCTAATGATCCTAAACCACTAATTCATTAATTCACTACTATTTGCACACTTTTTCCATGGCTTATTGGGGGCTAACATAGTAATCTACTTGCTTCTACCTTTTTTGACCTTAATCAGTTAATTTGTGCCTTTCATTGCTGTAATGGACTTTTAGCCTATTAGGTAGCTAATTAGTATGTTATGGCTGGCTTTTCTGTATTTAAATCATTTCCCCTATCATTTCTACACTTATATATGGCTTTTGGGAGCTTTACCAAGAATTAAGAACTTCCTTTTACACTTTTTCCAGACTTAACTACTTTTTGCATTAATTGGCTATCAAGAATTTATTTGAGAGTTTATTATAGATTATATCTGCTAATGCATTTTCAATTGATTATCTGATTGTTTAAATCTCACTTATGCAACAGTATATTGCTATTCTATATACCTGCAAGAAACTATCAATTTCAACTCCTTTAATGACCCATTAGTCTGCTTACTAATTAAGTCTCTTATGTCCAGCTTCTATGCATATATTTACTGTCTAAATGACATGATAGAATTGTCTCAATGAATTGTCATAGTTGTTTGCAGCATGACCACACAGCTAATGTGAGAAAGCTCCTAAGCCTTGACATTGTCAGAAAAACAGCGATCACAAAATGTTTCAGTAGAAGACATTTCCCTGTACAGTACTCTATGTGTAAATAGAAGCAAGAGATGCTATATAGTGGTGGTACAACAAGCAATCTTACCAAGATCCTGGAATGTGGACGTCAGAACATGAACAAGCAATAAATTCCTATCGTCTCCGAGGGCGACCACATCAACCCCCTCCGTCTTACACAAGTGGAGAATCGCTTGTAGTGATTACTTCGCGCGAGGTGAAGGTCGACGACGACGATCGTGTGTCCCACGTTGGGGCGGCTGCGTGGCCGGATTCCGCGACAACGCATCCAGGCTGGTGTGACGCCGACCGCGATCAAGTTCCGACAGATCATCGCTTGAAGAGTTCAGTCGACGAGTAGTTGAAGGAACGGATGTTGGACGAGCAAACTGGATCAACGCACATTACAACCAACTATCCTGATACAAAATGCCACAGAATGAGACGGCGGACCACTTCGCTTGAGTGGTTGGTTATGAAGTTTCGAGATGTACCAATCATACTCATCTGCGCCGTACTCCCCGTCACTTTTCCGTGAGGACGGCCATGCGATGCCCACGGTCCGAGACGCCGTGTACTCCAAATGACCCAGCTCTGCGATCAACGCCATCGAGGACAAGGTCTCTGACGTTCCTCGTTCCAAGACTGGCGAGTGTTTTAGGGTCCGGTCCGGTCCCGGTCTTTGACCCCCAAGACGGCGGACCAGGACCCAGACCGGTCAAGGACCGGACCAAACTTACATAGGACCGGACCAAGACTGAGGTCCTGGTCCTAAACGTGGTCCTGCAACGGTCCAAGACCGGTTCGGATCGGTCTCGGACTGACTGCAGTCCAGACCAGTCCATGACCGGTCCACGACCGGTTCGGACCAGTCCAAGCAGCCAAAAGTGCAGGGAGAAGTACATGTATTCAGGATTTAATGTACCATTATCGACTCTTTACATGTACTGGATAGGTGTGCTGGTAGAATAGAGATTGGATGAGCTGGAAACAAGGCATTAGAGAGAGTAAGCAAGCACATGAAGCAATGACATACCTAGTGATGAGCATGGTCCTCGTCTATGGGACTTAGGGCTCAATGAGCTCAGGCATCCCCTCGAGCTCGTCATCGCTGTCCGAAAGATCAACGAGCTCGGGCATTCCATCGTACCCGTCGTCGCTGTCCGATGCCGCTTGGGGTTTTTTGTATGTCTTCTGTTCAGCCTCGGTCACCGCTTTCACAGCGGCATCAAGGGCTCTATCGAAAGAGCTTCCGCGAGTCAATGGAAGCCTATGCAAGGCTGCTTTGAGGGGGGAGACCACGTCAAAGCCTGACATGGCGCCGCAATGCACGTGAACTAGTGAGCAAACAGAAGACCACGAAACCACTGTAGTGCTCACCCTTCTGGTCCATAGTGAGCAGATACTCAACCTTCTCCTCCCGAGCATACAGCGAAGCCACAACGATGTCGGCCTCTCGTTCGTTGTTGAACAGCGAGGCCAACAGCTTCCCCTCTTTCGTTGTGGGATCTAGCGCAACAACACATGTAAATAAAGACCGCAGAAGTCTCCGATAACTCACCGGTATACTTCACGATCTGTTCGCGGATCTTTGTATGGACACGCTTGAGGCTCTCGATGGCCTTGTTCACTGGGGGAGCAGCCTGCGCAGAGGTAGAGGACATGGTGGTACGGGTAGAAGTGAGGATGAGCCCAACATGGCGAAGAAAGTTTTTGGCAAGCCGCCGCGGCTGTACCAAACTTGGTATGTGCTGGCTGGTATCTCCACTCGCGCATACTTCCGTTGGTGGCTTGATCAGTGATCGAGTTTTTCGCCCAAAGGTTTTCTGCCTGAAATTGCGAGTCCTCGTCTCGTAGCCGCCTGCCGCGCGGCGTACGCAGCGAGACCCTCCTTGAGACCAGGGGGGGGGGGGAATCGGCGCCGGGCATGCGACGGTTTCTCCTTTTGTTCGATCCACCAGCCTGCTTTCCACCGGTGGTAAGCAATGGTGCGGGCGCATTTCTTCCTGGGAGCAACAAAAGCTCTTCTTGCCAATGCTTCGCGCAGCGTTCCAGGGCTATGCTTTTTATGCGCGCCTTCATCCATTCAACGCGGACACCTGCGCGAAGACAATGATGAGTGATAATAGTTGAATGATGCACTGTTGCGCACCTGCGGTCAGCCCCTCGCTGTCCGTCTCATCTGCTCCTTGCCAAATCCAGGACGTCTTGCGCGATCCCCTCCGCGATTGCTTGTCCTTTGACTTGCGCATCTGCTTCTTCTTCCGTGGCGGTTGCGGGGTCATCTGCGTCGAACGCCCGAATGTCGCTTTTTCTTGAGCTCGCGAAATCTTGCCCGTATCCAGTCGTACCATGCATCGTATGTGCCGACCAGAGACATCAGCGCGTCACGCGCCGCCCCGTAGGGGTACTTTGTCCACGGTCCGCGCGCTGGAGACGCGCTTCGATTCCACTGAGGGCCTCATTTGCGCGGGGTGTTACGCGCTTGATTGCGCACGTTGACGTTCTTGTACTGTCGCAGACGCGTTTCGCATGTACAGTTTCGTCCGCACGTCCTCCAGGCTGTCGCTGCACTGCGCAGCGCGAAGGCGGGTTTCAATATCTGTTAGACCTGTTGTCAACCCTTGAGCACCTGTTCTCGCTCGTGTGTGCATTGTCGTGTACCGCGTGGATTCGAAGGAGATCGGGAGCCTCGCAGTAGGGTTTGAGGACGGCGGATGGTAGGAGAAGGGGGATGTCTTCAGCGAGCTCCATTGTATTCTTCGGAGTCGACGACGCGTCTGGACCGTCGGGTGCGCTCGCGGGTGCAGAGTTTGTGGTGGGGGAAGGGTCATGCGGGCGCCGTGCTCGCGGTTGACTCATCCACGTCGGTGGTGGACGTGGTGGTGGCGAGAAGCCGTGATACAATCGGCATGTAAATGACTTGGATTTTCTCTGAGGCGCGCGATCCGCCGCGCCACTAACGTTCGATTGTCGAAGATCTTGGTTGAATTCACCGACCGCTCCTGGGGCGGCATCTCGTTTCAGCACACCCGTCTTTGCAATAGATCGTTATAGAAGCATGTCATGTGTATCCAATATAGAAGACTTACTGCTCTGCTCTTCAATCTCCAGGCCGATGGTAACAAACGAAAGAGAGCGAGACATCGTGAAGCGAAGTCTTTTGACCCAGCCGTATGTGTTCTTCTTCTTCCTGAGCAAGGACAACGGCGCACTTGGGCTTCGCTAAGGTCTACAGAGTGGTTTTAGCAAGGCCCTTGCATCTTGACTGTGGGTGCTGCACGTACCGTCGTTTACCCGAACGTTATGGGTCCTCATGCACGGTGTGGTCTTCTTCCCAGCTTGCTATTGATGACTCCCACGCTTGAAGTGTGTCTGCGGTGAGAGGGACTTTGAGAACGTGTCCGATATCTTCCAGTTGTTCTGATGCTTGCCTCGGACAGGCGACGACGTTATTTCCGGCAGATTGACACGGCTACGCATGCGTGAGAGCTATCTCCACACAGAGGGTTAAATTATGCTCACGCAGACCCATGACCTTCAGCCAATTTGCGAAGGCTAGGACGTCGTTCAGGATACCCTCCCGGCCACCTGGCCTACCATCATTTTCGTACTATTCGCTAAACGGGCTGGATGTCCCACCAGCGTCGCTCGGTAGATACCCTCACCATCCGTTCGATTAGATCCGTGTATGTAATTGAGAGAGAACCGTGAGTGACCCTCCTGCTTATGACCGTGCCATATGCCAGTGGAGCTTCCCGATTGCATAGCGAAGCTCCTTGAACGGGCGCGACTTTTCACACGCACGTCATCTGGTAAGTTTGCCATCCGTTGTTCTAGATGCACTGCCATTGACACGCAATGTCGTACATTGTCATGCGATCTATCGAGGGAAATGTCGCACCGCGGATGCGTAGATATAATCCATGTTGATGTATCTTCGGGCGGCTGCGGTCAGTAAGTGATATGTTGGGATCCGAGGGATGCGGTCTGACCTCTCGCCCTTTTGCAAATCACCCACCCGTTCGCCAGCATGAACTCATGGCGCCCATCAATACATGCCCCGATCCCGGTCGCCGCGTACCCTTTCGAGAACTTTGTGTCGGCATGGTCGAGAGCTGCAAGGCCGGTACATGTCGACATCTAGAGACGCATTGTATGTACGGTTTAGCGTCTGTACTGTACATCGACGAAACTGTAGATACACACCGCGGTTTTGATTCTTGTACCGTTTAACTTCAGCCTTGTAAGGGCCATTCGGAACGAAGTACGCCATCCCATCATCCAGAATGGGTCTTTTCGTTGCGTTCGATATGTCGTACCTCTTGACACGGAAGCATGCATCAAGCGAAACAAACAGCCAATACAGAAACCTGATGAGTGGTGCGGCAGCGATGATCAGCCCGACGAGAAACTGCTGAGTGAGGAACAGGTGACTTACTTCTTGTCAGCCGGCGCATCTCTCCCAGCCCTCAGGAAGGTTCACTCGGCCGGCAATCGCCGGCCGTGGGCATGCCGGACATTCGACCGCGAGTTCTCCTCGTTTGGTACCCTCAATCCCTGATGGGTCGTGTCCTCGGCCGGCTCTCTTCAACATTTTCAGATGCTTCCACTCACGCATCATTCTCATGAATGCTTTGTAGCAACTCTATCATCGCTTTTTTAGCCCGAACGTCATGTCACAGTGTAAGTTTAAACCTTACTCTCAGTGTCAATGAGGCCGGTGTTGTCCACCAGCCTCTCAAGCGCCATGTAAAGGTCGTAGATACCTGACTTGGCCTGTACGGTATGCAAATGGGAGGCTTCAAGGACGGCAAATGTTGCGCACGTCATTTGGTTCTTGGTTCGAGGTCGCTGGGCGGGTATTCGCGTGGGTAAGAGTCGATGACGCAGCAGCTGCTGCCGATGATTCCCAGCCTCGCCTTGAAGATCGCATCCACAATACGATATGGCTGCGGGGTGTATGCCGTTGATGTTTATGACGGACCATCTTCTGTCTTTGCCGGGACGTGTGGCAGGCACAGTGCTCGGCTCGTTCGTCTGTGCCCAAGCTGAATGACAAGACCGAGGAGATCGCGAAGAGTTGTCTTCTCGAAGAATGTACCATTCCATTTCTGTGAATGGGCGCATTGTGAGTTGAGTTTGTGCATTGAAGCAACGTACGCGAGGATTCTCACCCTCGGCCCGATGGTATGCCAATCATTGCGTGCACACTTGTACTAGGGCAGGTCTTTGCACAACAGTTGGGGGAGAGAGGAGCAGTCACGGCACCGATACAGTGCCGTCGCTCTTCTTCTTCTGGGCACCATCGGACACTTCTCGTCCGTATACCGCTTCCACGACCTTCTCCGCGGAGTAGTTCATCGAGATATTCGCTTCGCAATGGCATCCAATATTTCTCAGCCGCATATCCTAACAAAGTTACCCAGATGTTCATCAGGAAAAGCCTCTGTGGGTAATTACCAAAATAAAAAAAAAAGAACACCCAAATACCCAAATACCTCTGGAGAATCGAAAAAGAATGGGAATTACTCAAATTTACCCAGGAATTACCCAATTACTTCGGTGTAGTACATGGTCCATTTGGTACATTCACCATAGTGTAATTCGTGGTAATTGGTTCAGAATGTGTGAATTGTGAGTAATGTCTGACTCTTTTATTAGGTGATTGTAATGGTCAATGGGTGGGATATGTGTTCATGGGCGTGATTTTGCCTACTGTGATATTCATTACTGCTTAGATTCTTTAACTGTTTTTTTTCGCTCAGCATAACTTCATACCACAGGATTTTACAAAGTATCTTATTATTAGTCTACAACTATTTACATACATATACAAAGTTTACTAATGAGAGAGAACAAACCAACCTTTTGACTGAGGCTGTGACTGCAGGGCTGAGAGGTGGGGTGTTGGCAGACTGCCACCTGACCTATCCAACGCATCCGCATTGTTTTTTTTTTTGTGGCGCCCCCGACCGCCGACGTGTGTTCAGCGTATGAGTAGTCACTAAGGGGCGATGTCTCGGGCGTTTTGTTACTTGACGCAGTTCCACGTGTCTGCCAGCAAATGGCGGCCGACGGTGGTCCGCTCGTTCGCGTTGGTAGTGGGCCTGTGTTGTCCGTGTACCTGTACCCGTGTCTCGTGTGGCTTGCGT